>CAUYQV010015149.1:0-15088 GCA_963574575.1 Galagoides demidoff | reverse complement strand
TTTTATCTTTAAAATCATTGAATTCCTGGGACAGCTTTTGAATGATTTGAAATTCTAGCTCCCTCTTTTCCTCCAACCTGTTGATCTTACTCCCTATCCAGATTCTGAACTCAATTTCTGACATTTCAGATATCTGTTTATATAGTGGGTCTTCCGTTGTGTCTACCCCATCCTTCTTTGGGGGAGTTAATCTACTCTGGTTATTCTGGTCACCAGAGTTTTTCCGCTGATTCCATCCCATGTCGAATTTGCACCTTTCGGAAACCATCCCTATGACTGCTCTGCCAGTGGCTGCTTCTAGTTTTCTCCTGGGCACAACCAGGCAAGACCCCGGGAGGCGGAGCCAGCAGGTGGGTGATGTAGCCCACCCCTGCAGGAGTCAGTGTCGCCGTCAAGGCCCTGGGAGGCAGGCGCAACCTGTCCCTGCAGAGGACAGTTGTCCTTACTGGCGACCAAAGCCCCAGAAGCAGATGCGCATCTGGCGGAATGGCACGACCCTCCCAGGCAGGAGCTGCTGGTGACTACAAGCTGGCAAGGCCCCAGGAGGCAGGTGTGCATCTGCACGACCTGCCCCAGGAGAAGTCAGTTGTCCTTGTGAGCCACCAAAGCCCCAAATGCGGGAAGGCACAACCCTCTCCAGCAGGAGTTGGTGGTGGTCACACACTGGGAGGTCCTGGGAGGCAGGCAGAAGTCTGTGCAACCTGCCCCTGCAGAAGTCAGCTGCCCTCACAGGCTGCCAAGCCCCAGAGCAGGAGGAACCACTGGTAGGATGGCGCAACCCTCCCTGGCAGGAGCTGCTGGCGACTGCCAGCCGACAAGACCCTGGGAGGCAGGCGCGAGACTGTGTGACCCGCCCAGCAGAAGTCAGTTCCCCTCGCTGGCCACCAAAGCCCTGGAGGCTGTCATGCAACTGGCAGGACAGCACAACCCTCTCAGGCAGGAGCCGGTGGTGATCCAGGGCCAGGGGGCCCCAGGAGGCAGACGCATGGCTGCTTGACCTGCCCTAGCAGAAGTCAACTGCCCCCACCTGCCACCAAAGCCCTGGAGGTCAATGATCTTAATCTCTCAGATTTCCTCAGTGTCCCTGTACCCCCAACCCTATCACCACCACCCCCATCAGGGCATACTACACAGACTCCAGTAATAACTCCTGAGCCTTGAAAGTATCTCAGGGTAGGAGCATTTGTCCTACCCCGGCCCCTAGCCCAGCAGTCAGGGAAACCCTAGTGGTGATTGTGGAAATATGGGAGCATTATCAAAATGCTATAAAACCACCTTCATAAATTATCAGATACATACTAGTTATGGGGCTTGTTCTACCAATGGTATATAGATTGAAAATTTACCATCAGGCTAGATGTTAAAAACAGAGACGAATTATGAAAAAGTTCTCTGGAATAAAGTTACATAGGTTAGGAATAGCAGGAAATGATGGTTTGAGACAATTTAGTCCCTTTATCAGTGAATTCTAGAGAGATACCCAATAAATATTTGTTGACTGAATAAAATGGGTCATTTATAGTAAACATCTGTGTCTCACACTTCAACATGTGTCAATCTATCCATGCCTTGGAATGAGGTCGAGTCCTTTTCTAAAAAGGTGGACATTTTTAGAGATCTACACGCTGCTATAAAGTTTTTTAAAGAGAATACAAAAAAGTATGCCAAGATAGAAGAGCCAGCCTCCAGAAAAGTGAGGGAGGGAGGGAGTATAAAAATAAAGTGGTGCTCCTTGAGCGATGATGAAACTTGTGACTTCCTTCTAATAAAATTAATGATAATGAACTTCTGACCTAAAGAACTGGGCTGCTTGTGCTCAGTGAAAGGACTCAAGGGTTGGGAATCTCAAATGTCAGCAAAGTTAACTACAAAGAAGGACCTTAAGTGGCTCAATCAGGGTTGAACTACTAGATAGAGGGATTAAGTGGCTAATAAAAGGGATGTTCCACTGACCTCTAACACAAGAGGGAGGAGATAATGAGATAAGTAAAGCTGGTGAGGATAATAAGATTGTAATTATGACCAAGTTCAAACTACTGAATGAGTGTACATTAGAAAACCCTCCAGATAACACGGAGAGAGAGAAAATCCTGGTCCTCAGAAGTTAATGCTGCCTCCAGCGCTTGAGATGCTCCTGGCTGCACCTCCTTCTGACCAGTGTGAAAATAAAACCAATGAATGTCTCAAATCTATTAAAGTGGTGCCTCAGTTCGACAGGCTGAAAAGACAAGACAGAAGGAAGAAAAGCTTCACAGGCAGGAGAAGCCCATCTTACTCAGACGTCATGCAATAGTAATTACTCTGCACAGTAACTGCGGTGGCCACTGCCCAGGGGCATTTATTGAGCTTCTACTACATATAGAATGGTGGTGTGGACATCGAGTATCCAAGGACTGGGAATACATGCATGTGTATACACACACGCGTGCACACACACACAGACACACATGGTGAATTCCCCAGGCTGGAAGATAAAACTTGGCAAACTTGCAAGTTTATTCTTTCCAAATGTGGAGACTCAGTCTGATGATAAAGCAGCAAAAATAACTGTATTAGAGGAAGAGCACTTGGGTGGGGAAGAGCACACAGTCTCCCTTTACGTCTGGAGCATTTGGCTCTTCTGCAGAACACTTTATATAATTGTTCGCTTAATCTCTTGGGTGAAATAAACGTATGGCAGCTTTACTACACTATTGATTCAAATTATTACTGTAATGACAGAGCTATCCAGGGAGTTGTCACTGGGCTTTGTGAGACGTCCTGACGGCTGTCTTGTGTGTTATTAAGACACAGTGTGGAAAGGAACTCCTCCCCGGCACACGCATGTCCTGAGTCAGAATCACCGATGGCCCTATTGGGCCTGATGCATGGGACCTTGGGCTAGGGCCTGGGTTGTCAAAAATCAAAAGAGACATTTCTGATGGGTCTGCAATGGTGGGGTCAATGTGCTCAAGGGAGTGACCCTAAGAGACTCAGTTTTGTGTCTCATGATCTGTGGTCCTTGAAGACATGGTTGGATATTCCCAAGGACAAACAGGGACAAGTTTGTAGGGCCGCATCCCTGCAGGACATGCCACTCACTCAGATTCTGAAAAGAATTTTTGGAAGTGCCTACTTACAGAAGAGAGCAGGGGTTAGGGAAATGGCAAGGGATGCAGAGACCCCAGCGGGCAGCCTGGCAGGAACCCTTTTGTCTCTTGGTCTGAAAGCACATGGGGAGGAAACTGTTCTACCAGAGCCTGTCAGGAGCTAGAGCGCAAAGGCGCAGGAGAACAGATACACTGCTCTCTCCTCTTGACTACCAACCACCTCCCTGATGGCTGAACACTGGTAGAAGCCAGAGAGAGAGCACAGAGCTCCACTCCCAGGACACAGACTACACAGTGGATAAAGGCAAAGAATGGTCTCAGGGCAAACAGGTTATCACCAGCCCCAACACAGCTTGAGGAACCAGCATACAAGAGAGGTGAGGGAAGGCCTGCAGGGCTGGTAGACAACCGTATTTCCACAAGGTACAGCCACAGCATCATCTGGGTATCTCACAGATATCCTAATGGTAAATTGAAGAACAGTGAAGACTCTTCTCATTATGGAGGAGAGAAAGGGCCAGGACTGGGCATTTACAGCCATGCAGACATTGGATCTAGTCCTATCTGGCTTCGTACTGGCTGTCAAGTACAAGTACTTGAGCAACCTTCCCCCAGGCTCAGTTTCTACTTCCAGAAAGACAACAGCGTATAGGATTACTTGAAATTGGATAATGGTTATAAAGAACTCAGCCCATTTCCTGGTTGATAGTAAATGTTAGGAAATGGCAGGTGTTTATATAAATTAGGGAATCAGAATTCCATCGAACATCCTTAAGCAAATGTGAGGTTTATTATAAGGATGAGGGATGGTTTGCCAAACTCAAGGTTAGGGCATGGACCCTCTTCATAAAAAGTCTTCAGGCAAGACCTGAGGTGTCCACTTTCCATTGCTTGGTTCTGCTTCTCTCCGCACATCTTCATACTTCTCTGAGCACAAGCTTTCTCTGTTTTACTGGCCCAAATAGTGAACTATGAACTCCTAGGATGATTTTTCACATTATACAACCACAGTAATTCCCAGTTTCTCAGGATCACTCTGCAGCTGACTTTCAGCCATAGCTTTAAATTCCTGGGAGAGAGACTTGATCTGCCTAATTCAGTTCAAGAGGCCTGGCCCAGGGACCCTTTGTGTATGGACTTTCTCCCACTGGCCCCTGAAGATACACTCTCCATCCTCCTGCCTGTCCCCTGCTCCGTGAGGCTGGCATCAAGGTCCCTAGACATTGGTTTCTGGTGGGTTTGGGCAATTGGAGCCCCAGCAAAATATTGAAGGAGAGGAGGAAGATGAGATCAGGCTCCCTCCCTGCACAGTTAGCTCGAGATGACTTTGCTCCTCTCCCAAGGCCACACCTTCACTCAGAGAGACTTTCTGTGCAAGAATCTCAGGTTTCAGTAACCTCTGCTTATCTCTTAGGACCAAGGGTCCTGAAGTTGCCCCGCTGTTTCTGACTCTTGGACACCTGCATCCCTCTGGTTTCCTTAAACCATGCCCACACATGGTAAATTGCCTCAACTTGATTTGGATATGCCATCACTGTCCTGCTTGGGCCAGGGAATGGGGTTAAAGCATCTAAATAATGGAGGTTCCTGGGACCCTCTACCTGGTGGGTACCCCTGTGGAGGGAGGGAGATGAATCATGGCCACAAAGGTCAAAATGATTTCTGCGTTGTCACTGTTGTTGTTGTGTCATTACCAGCGTCATAAACATCATTCGTTGTTTAGAACTTCCAATCCCTTCTAAAGATTAGATTCTAGATTGTAGTCTGCCTTCACCACCTACGTAATTCAACCACCAAGGTCTCCAGGAATACAACCACAGATATCCTTGAGCTTGTACACTGTGTTTTTCCCAGCTTCTTACATGAGCCTCCACAGTCCTTGACCTGGACTCTTACTCTTTGAGATAAAACAATACTTTGAAAAACGTTAGTGATCCCCAGTTTCTTAGGCCCAGTGGAAATACTCAGCGGCCCAAGGGTTGAACATGGGAGCTGCCCAGAGAATGCAGGAGGCTTATGTGCAAGGGGAGGTCTCTAATCACTGGCAAGGGAGCCCGTACAATTTTCCCCTATAAGGCGGGACTCTCGGGATCATTGTTGGCATATGCAAAATCATCTCAAACTGTGTAACTGGAGTTGCCCAAAGCTTCAATCCCAGGCCTCTACCATTCTAGCCAATCACACAACCCCTCTGCTCTCCTTTCCAACTAGAAAATGTGTTCTTTTGTCAGGGATCAAATAAACCCACTAACCTGCTTCCAAGATTAAGAAGAGGTTATTCTTATTTAACTGTTTACAATGCACTAGAAATTGCTGAGGGCACCGGGTGAAAAATGCAATCCTGGCTCCCCATTCTCTCCCTCTGCTGTAAGATAACATGCCTGCTGTAAGAATTAACGTGACCCTCCAGTACTGGGGTTAAACATGCACATTCTTGATGACAAAATATATCCTTCTACATGGCAGAGGTCATTTTTGTAAAATTAAAAGCAAACATCAAGTAGAATCATTCTCCCTGACCAAGAGGCTTATAGGATGAAAATGAAAAGTGGGTGAGAAAATAAGAATTAATTTACCAAGCCAGTCATTCTGCAATTTTTTTCCCCAGCTCGTTTAAATATTTGTGGTTCTGGCATGAGGTTCTGCTCTCCACGCTTAATGTTTCCCTCCACTTGATCCTGCAACGGAGCTACTGCTGTGACCTGTTGCCATGGAAACAATGGTGCCCAGCACAGTGACTTTTCAGTGACTTTAGAGGAGTTAGATCTGGCTGAAAAATCCAGTTCTGTCACTTACTGGCTGCAGTGACTTTGGGCACATTGGTGTACCTCTCTGAGCCTCAGTTTCCTCATCTGAAAATTGGGATTAATGACAGCTCTCTCTAAAAGTTCTGATAAGAATGATCGTGTAGGCAAAGCAGTTGGTATGTTTTACGGCATTACATGTATTAAGTGTTGAGTGTTCCTGTTATTATTATATATTAGGAAATCAGATAATGTGCTATTCACAATGTCATACAGTCATTTCATAAATAATGATTGAGTTTGACTATGTTGCGGACACTGTTCTAGATGCTAAAGGTAAAATACTGAGCAAAATTAACGAAGATCTGCCTTCACAGAGCTCACACTCTAGTGAGGGAAACCGACAATTAATAATAAACTACATGTATGCGAGATAATATTGTAGTTACAAATGCTATGAAGAAACTTATAGCAGGATACACATAAGAGGAGAGACAGGTGGTTTTCAGGAGCTTGGAGGCCATTTCAGATCGCTCTCATGGGAGCAAGAGAGATGAGGAAGGTGGGAGGGGACGTGACTTGGAATGTGTCATGGAAGAACAGGAGGGAGGTGAGTGCAATGACAGGAGGCTGGCCAGCCTAAAGCACAGACAGTAAGGCTGAGCATTTGCAGGTCTTGACGGAAGGTAGCAAGGACAATTGTGTTGTGTCCACCCTGTGACAGTGAGCTAAAGGGAGTTGTCAGAGCTGTAATGGGGGAGAGTACAGCACAGCAGTGATGGAGGGAAAGCCCTGGGCCCTGCTGCCTGTCAGAGAATCTCAGCTGCATCACTTCCAGCTCCAGGACCTGGGCCTTGCGACCAGCATCATCTCCCAGCCAGCAACACCTGCAGCGCCTGGGAGCTTATTAGAAATGCAAAATCTCAGTCTGTACTGGAGCTCTGCAAGGTCAGAATCTGCATTCCATGGGGTCCCCAGGTGATTCACAAACTCATTAACATTTGAGAAGCACTGGCCTAGGAAATAACCTCTCCAGGTCTTGGACACCCCCAAGTCTAGCAGAGTCTCCTTATCCCTGGTTTCACTTTCCAAGGTTTCAGCTACCCTAGGTAAAACCATGTCCAAACATATTAAATGGACATTCCCAGAAATGATTTATAAGTTTTAAATAAGTTATTCTGAGTAGCATGATGGAATCTCATGCCGTCCAACTCCATGCTGCCTAGGACATGGGTCATCCCTTTGTCTGGCTTATCCATACTGTCTATGCCATCTGTTTATTGGTCATGAATAGCCATCATAGTAACCAGACTGATAGACCACAAGAAGGGTGTGCACAGGACATAGATGTTGAGAGGGAAATACCACATTTACATATCTTTCATTAGATTGTTATAATTGTTCTATTTTACCATTATTTATTGTTAATCTCTTACTGTGCTTAATTTATAAATTTAACTTTACCATAGGTCTGTGTGGAAAGGAAAATAATGTACATACTTAGGGCTCAGCACCATCCGTGCGGCTTCAGGTACCCACTAAGCACTTTGGAATGTGTTCCCCATGGCTAAAGAGGGACTACTGAACTGCTGTGTAATGAAAGTAGCTCTTTCATAAGGTTCCTGAGAATGTTAAATAAGTATGTGGCAGTAAAGTACTCAGCTCAACGTTTGATGCATTGTGATTGCCCAACAAACTTTTGTTGGTGCATTTAAGCCCTGGTGAGTTAGTACCCCAGGAGGGTAGGTCTTGAAGTCTAAGATAAAGAGAATAAAATGCCTGTCTCCTTTATAAAGCCCTGTAAGAAGCCAGATGCTCAGGGAATGCTCCCTTGACACTACTGGGAGCTGTGGCTGTTTTGACTGCCTCGAGGCCCACGTGGAACCTGCAGGAGAGGAACAATGCTCATTGGTGCTTTGCCTGCCCTTAAGAGTTCTGGCTCCAGCAAGACTGTCGTCCTCACCTGGAGAGAGCAACAGAGCCAGCATGGCATCACCTATAGTGGGAAAGATGGTTTGTAGGGACCTACCCATGCTGCTTGGCCTGATTCCCCCCAGTTCACAGCTCTCACTAATTGTTTTCCTCTGTGGAAGCTAGTTGGCCAGGGAGAGGCCCAAACCTGGACTACTGGCCTTGATACCACTGCATTTCCAACTGCAAAGGGTTTCCCAGCCAGGATGGCAGCTGTCAAATCCACCTCATTCCCAGCTGCATAACTATAAATCTCCAAACCACAACTGTGTAGGAAAATAAAATCTGCTAATTAAATATGAGCTTGTAACTTTCAATTAAGCACCATTGGCAAATATCATAGAGTGATTAAGCAGTCGGCTCTGAAGACAAACTCTGAACCCCAGCCTCGCCATGTGGGTTCTTCACTCTGGTTCTTTAGCCTCTCAAAAGTGCAGTTTCCTCATCTGAAACTGGGGGAGGGGTGACAAGTGTCCCTCCTTCACAGATAATGCATATAATGAACTCTCTCAAGTCTTGAAAGACATTTAACATTCTGGAAACTTTAGGACTCGCTACTGTTTTTACTTTGTGTTTCCAGTTGTGTTGAATGCTGAGTCACAGGGGAAAACATTTTCTGAAAGAGTCTTCGGCTAAGGGAGTATAAAGAGTGACATTGTCTTGCTAGCAGGGACAAGAGATGATAAAACTGAACTGAGGTGGTCACATGAGAATGAGGAGAATGCAGACACATTCAGGAGATATTTCTGAACCAGGATACACAGGATTTTGTGACCTCTTGTGTGCAGAGAAAGGAAGAGAGATTTTCACCCACTCATTCTCACGTGGATGGTGGTGACTGCACTCTGCAGGGACGTAGAGAAAGCTTTGTGAACAAGGATAAGGAGTTCAAAGGCAGAATATAAACTATCAGAGAGTGCACGCTCTGGGCAAGAAATGTGTAGTTGTTCAAACAGCAGTATTAGATGAACATAAGAAACACACAGAATTCCTTAGTCATCAGGGAAATTTGAAATACAAGCACAATGACACACCAGAATAGCTAAATTTAAAAGGACCAATGATACCAAATATTGATGAAAATGTAGAGGAAATGAAACCCCCATTCACTGTGGACAGGAATATAAATTAATATGCCCACTTTGGAAAAATGTCAGTAGTATTTATTAAAGCTAAAATAGGTTAGCAATTCCACTCCTGGTTATATACTCAGCTAAAATCAATAGCCCACAAAAATACACGTATGAAAATATTCCTAGTGATATTATTCACAAAAACTAGTATAAGCTAAATGTTCTAAATGCAGAATGAATAAATTGCAATGCGCTCATACTGCTGAAGTATGATAGCGGAATGGCAAAGGTAGACAAAAGAGAGGGGGGGCGTCCCATAAGCTCTCTCCTCATGAAAATTACAGGGAGCTCAGACAAGCTGTGGTTGTATCACAGGGCCATGAGGAAAGGGCACCACTGGCAGCCTCTGCCAACAGGCTGTGGCTCCAAGCAGCTCTCCCAAGGGACAGCTTTATCACCTCCCAGCTCAGTAGTGACCCAGGAGATTACAGCTCTCTCCAGCAAGAGCAGCAGATGGGACCGTGGTATGGATTCATCTTCCCAGTGGCTACACTTGAGCTCCTTCCTTCCCTGGACCTTACTTTTCTCAGGTACAAAAAGACAAACAGAAACAGCCCAGATCCTTCCACTTCTATAATTTCCAAGATTCCATGATGCTGTAGCTCAAGTGCTCAAATTTCTTTGCTATCTGTTCATTCACAAAACATTCATGGAGCACCTGCTTTGCATACTGGGGACACACCATCAAACATGACAGAAATGGCTCCTTGTCCATATAGAACTTAGCTTCTATCAAGAGAAACAACAGGAAATGTGCTGTGTTGAGATCATTGTTAGTGATATGTAGAAAATAAGGATGATGGAGGAGGCAACAATTTTAGATGGGGTGGTCAGAGACTACCACTCTCCCAAGGAGCTGAAACTGAAGCTTGAATAATAAGAAAAAAGAGGCCGTCCAAATAGCTATGGGGCAAGCCTGGCACCAGCAGTGCCAGGTCCAGAGAAGGAAGCACACCAGCTCCCTGCCACCCAGCATGAGCTTTACGGGGGTGAGATAGCACCTGGTCCACTTCTCTGCACCTTTTATGAGTCTCAACAGGCTGCAGGGCTCTCTGGTTTCCCATCTCCCTCAGCAAAAAAAGGAAACAGCAGTTTCCCTACACCAGTATTGGGGGATTAAGTGGGTCAGGAGTTAGAACTGAACATAAAAGAACTGAAATCTATCGGATTTGGACTGCATTTGCTCAGACAAGTGCCTTGTATACCTAGAGGCCATTCCACTGGGAAGTAAGCAATGAGTAGCAATTATGTATTAGTTTCCTAGGTGGAATCATGTGCAGAAGCAGGAAGAAATCTCAGCTCTGCACCCCCTCTTCCCCATGCCCCCTTAGCACACTGAGCTGATACCACCTTGCAGTAATTACCACCTGTGACTGCTATTGTTGGTCTGCACCATTGTCTCCTCATTGGGACTAGAGGCCATGCAGAGCTTGTCTTGCTGACTATGGAACCTAGTTCCCTAGCCAGTGCTTTGCACGTGCTTAGTAAATGTTGGGGAAATGAACATGTGCGTAAGTTAACCCATCTACTCAATTTAACCAATACTTACTGGGCACCTACTATACGTATAGGTGTCTACAGATATTGAGTACAGCAGAACATACAAAAATTCCTGACCTCACAGACAATAAAGAAGATAAATGAGCAGGCCAGGCTGGCTGTTGTGGAGTGCCTGGAGGTAAGAGCAGCTGTGAGGAGGTCAGAGAGTCAATGGGGGCACCTCAATGTAAGATCATGTGAGTCTTGCCTGGCCTTGAGTGAGCAGAAGGACTACTAGGAAGCTCTGAGGCAAAGTAAGGCATGGTCTCACCGATATTTTTAAAGGGTCACAAAAAGCCACCTTTGTTTTAGAACCAGGGGCTGAAGTATCAATCCTGTCCAGTTAGAAGCATCAAGAGAGAGAGATACCCTTCCCCAAATCATGGATGGAAAAACAGAAAACGCAGCCTGAACAGCACCCTGCAGGGACTGGCTGCAGAGTCTACCTGCCACTGTGTCACAATGCCGTCTGCCTCTTTGCTTCCTTTTGCAGACAACTCTAAGTGTGAAGGGTGGCGACCCACAAGGTGAGCATTACCCTATCACGGCTTCAATCTAAGGGTGTTCCAGAGACCAAAGCTCTTTGCCAGGGTTATGCAGAGAGGAACAACGCAGACGCTTGGACTGGGGACAGAGACTGTCCTGCACAATCCCTATTCAGCAGCCAGCCCCACCCAGGCAGGAGCTCAGAGCAAGGAAGTGTCATCAGTTTATGTGTTTCCAAAGGGATCACTCTCACGTCCTCTTCATTCTCCACCCAACAAGCAACTGATCCTCCCTTCCTGTCCCTTTCTTACCTGTCCTCCCCTGGATCACAGCAAGACCTTGGATTCACCCCACTCACTGCTCCTCTCATTGATTTCCTTTACAGGCTTTGTTTTTTGAATTTGGGATTTTTTTCCTTTTCTTTTCATCAGACAGATAATGTGCCTACATCATAACAAGGTTTAAGGCAGGTACATTGCAAGCATGAGCATGAAAACCCAATCATCACACTTATGAACCACAAAAGAGTAAGGGTGGTAGAGATAGAAACCTCCATTCCTGTCTCTCTGGCTTTCCTTAGAACCAGCAAGAATGTATGCTGTCGTTCTCAGCCTCACATCTCATCACAGGCACCTGTTGGTTTTGCCCACTCAGCTGGACTTTCCTTTGGGAAGCATCCCTCCACCCCAGGAGTCCCTGAGGTTCAGAAGTTATCCCCTTCCCAGCTTGAGACATGACTGATGCCCCAGGCATGGCCAATGCAAGCCAGGTGCAAGCCAGGCCCATGCAACCAGGCCTGGGACCCTTGTAGGTATTATTAGGAAAAGAGTATTGTCTGTTCCACCAGGATTGCTGAAGTGGCCAAGAGAAAATCCTATAGCCACTGATCGCCAGCTTGACACCACCCAAAGAAAGTCCACCAGTGAACAAGGCCATTGCAGGAGAAAGGAGAGGTAAGGTGCCAAGAGGGACAGCACCAAGACCACCCCATTAGAACACCTGGACCAGCTAAGCCGGAATGAAGCCAAGGCTGCCCTGGACACTGGCGGTACCAGGGTTTGTTAGCTTCTGTTGTTGCTGCAACAAATTACCACAAACTTGATAGCTACAACATAGATTATTTGCTTACAGTTCTGCAGGCCAGAAGTCTAAACTCAAGGTGTTGGCAAAGCTCTGTTCCTTCTGAAGACTCTGCAGTGTCCAATCATAGTTTTTCTTCTCTCCCACACATGGAAAGAATAAGCATTGTCTTGGGCCTTACATTAAACACATAAACACTAATGAAAACTGATTAACAAAAAAGGTCCATGCCTATTTTTTGTGATACACCACAGATAAACAAAAAACATCCTCACAAAATCAGCATATGGTCTATGGGCCGCAGGTTGAATACCCCTGTGCTAAGGGAAGATCCATTCCCTGGCCCTTTCCAGCTTCCTGAGGCCACCTGCTTTACTCAGCTGGGTCCCTTTCTCACATTACTCCAATCTCTTTTTTTCTATTCTCATATCTCCTGCATCTGTACTTAAATCTCCATCTTTCTTTTTTTTTTTTTTTTTGGCCATCCATACTCTAAATTCCGTGTCATTTCCATAATTTCTTTATAGGTGGGATCCCCTGCAGTAGCTACCTCATGATCCTCGGGGGAGCTCCATCTGTTCTGGTTTTTCACGTTGCCAGATTTCTCTTAGTTGGTTCCTCCTGTGTGTTCTCTTGTTCATTTCCTTCCCCTCCTTTTTCCTCTCACTTTTACCTTCTCTTTAAATTTTCTTGTCTCTGTGCTTAGGTGTTGGAGTGGCCCAGACGTCTGCCTTCTTGCTGGTCTTTCACAGATCCTGACCTCCTCCATGGCTCCCGGAGTCCTCTGCTGCCTCTCTGTGCCCCTGCAACGATGTTTCTGGGCAGGACACTCCAGCCAGAGGTGGCTGGACTCCTCTCTCTCTTCTATCTCACCGAGATGGGTGGTGAGTAGATGACTCTTGTCCACCACCTGGCCCCTCCCTCTTTCTTTTAGAAAGACCCTTATGATTATATTGGGTCCACCCAGATAATCCAGGATAACTGCCTCATCCCAAAATCCTTAATTTAATCACATGTGCAAAGTCTCTTTTGTAGGTATCATATTCAAGGGTTCCAGAGATTAGGATCAGGACAATGTGGGGGCACCTTTATTCAGCTGACCACAGCAAAGTATTCCCCTTTTGTTTACACCTGCTTTATTTTGGGAATCTGTCATTTCAATAGAAAGACATATTCCTAAACCCACAACATCTTCCCTTTGGGGAACAGACAAACTCTGCTATTCAATTTATCCAATCTAAATTACAATTTCCTTGGATCACTCCAGTATTTTTAATTTCAGCTAGTAGTACAGAATAAGGGTCAGGAACACAAATTTTTGGATTCAGATAGCATAGGTCTGCATTCTGACCTTTCCACTTGCTAGTTAAGCCTTTTAAGCTACAATCTTCCTGATATGTCAAACGGAGATAATAAAAGTGCCTGCTTCAGCTGGCGATTGTAAGAATTAAATAAGATAATGAAAGGGCTGTGCTCACACAAGGTCAATGCTCGATAAATAACACTTTCCACTAGGATTGTGGATATGACACCTTCCATCTGGGATACACTATTTTTTATACATTGTGTCTCAATTAATTGCTACATTTTTATTTAACTCCTTTAGAAATGGTTCCGGACTCAGAGAAGGAACCCTATTGGCTCTTCACACCAATGCTTTGGTTTCCAAGGTGGTGTTGCCACAGAACAGGCAACAACCAAATTTTCGCAAGTGGGCCCCGCCCTCTCTCCTGCCTTCTCTCTCACCATCATTAACATCACTCTACCTCCAACATAACCCAATCCCATCTGTGAGGTCTGTGTTCTTCAGCCACTCTCCAGGCGTCCTCAAACTAAGGCCCACAGGCCACATGCAGCCAACCTAGGATATTTATCTGGCCCGCTGGGTATTTTTGCCACTGCTGCCCATCCTGCTTAGCAGTCAACTCATCCCAGGGCCCGCAGTCTGGCCTTCCAAGGGTCTGAGGGGCAGTGAACTGGCCCCCGGTTTAAGAAGTTTGAGGACCTCTGCTAGGCAGAGTTGTCTTCATATCTATGTAATTTTGTTCCTTCCCCAACTTATCTAATAACTGTGATTGTTCACATCCCTACAGAAATGTGATCACTCCTCCCTTGTTTAATTCCACTCACACTTAATGCTCCAGTTGAACTCTACACAAATGATTTTTGCCTGGCACTCTCTGGGCATTGCATTATTGTGCAGATGCCACTCTGGATGGAGTCAGGAGGTATTTTTGGAAGTTGGCAGTCTATGCCTTAACAACATAACAGGGAACAACAGGCAGTGGCCATACTGAATGGTTCAAGTTTGGTGGATCTTGGGCCATTGAAGAGCAGTTATCTATGACAAGTGACAAGTTATGCTCTGTGGGTCATGGAAGCTGATGCTTCAGTAGGTTTTATATCCAAGATCCAGGTAACTGGGGGAAACGTGATAGAAATTCACTAGAGACAGGTGAATTCATGCTGAGCTTCTACCTTGACATCAGCCCATCCGAGCATCAACCCAACCATTCCCTCCACTCCTGCCAGTGAGAAATTTCTTCAGTAGTTATCCCTGCAATATAATTTTTAAAAATTCTTTGATTGACTCAAAGTTATACATGTAAGTATCCCCTTCATGCCTACACATAACTTTGGCTTAATCTGTACCTCCTCCAAAAAAATACAGAAAGAAAATGTGTATATACCCTAATATTCTGAAATTTAAAAAATTATACAGGTAAGTTGCAAAAAGTGATGTTGACTTTTTTAAAAGCTGGATATGAAATAGAATATACCGTACAGCTCCATGTACACAGGTTCACAAACAAGCAAAGTTCATTAAGGAAATAGAAGTCAAAATAGTACTTACCTGGGGAAACAAAAGGAACAACTACTAGCAAGCTAGTAATAGCTTATTTCTTTTTCTTTTTTTTTTTTTTTTTGAGACGGAACCTCAAGCTATCCCCCTGGGTAGAGTGCCATGGCATCACAGCTCATAGCAACCTCCAACTCCTGGGCTCAAGCGAGTCTCCTGCCTCTGCCTCCCAAGTAGCTGGGACCA
>CAUYQV010015148.1:0-27266 GCA_963574575.1 Galagoides demidoff | reverse complement strand
GTCCCAGCTACTTGGGAGGCGGAGGCAGGAGACTCGCTTGAGCCCAGGAGTTGGAGGTTGCTATGAGCTGTGATGCCATGGCACTCTACCCAGGGGGATAGCTTGAGGCTCCGTCTCAAAAAAAAAAAAAAAAAAAGAACTCTTGCTTTAAGACATTTAGATGCCAAATGTCTTATTAAATATTTATCAAGAATGAGATAAATGAGACAATGGAAATCTTTCTATTAGTATTAAAGTGTAAAAGACATTTCAAACAGAAGATTGCTGGAGACCCTACTTTCCTTTGTCAACTGGGGAGCCAGGTTCCTCTGGAAGTATCAATATATCCAAGTATGAGAATTCAGATTTGCTCACCGATGAGTTTTGAGGTGGTACTTAAAGTGAGCTGGCCACACAAATGTCCGGTCACAGCCTTCAACTGTACACTTGAGCTTTTTCTCCACTTGAGGAAGGGGCCCAGAATCTTTGGGTTGCCCATCACCAGAACCAAGGTGGACATTTTCTCCTGTAACAAAATCACATATTTATAACACAGGGAAAAATCCTGCTTGGACACTTACATTTAGAGAGTAAAGCTCCAGCATTTTACCCCTAGTGATCATTAATCACAAATCTACCTTTGTTTTCTCCAGGTCTTTGTATCTGTCTATCAGAAAGGAGAATACTCTACATCCCACCCCATTACTCCAGAGAACTACCAAAAGCTATCATGCTTCGCTTCACAACATTACTCCAGAGAACTACCAAAAGCTATCATGCTTCTCTTCACAAGACTAAACCTCTTTGACAAAGATGAGCAAAATCTAAAATGGTTTATCAGAAATATCAAAAAGCAAAATTAAACCTATCTTGCAAGTTAAACCTATCTTCCCAACCTATTATACAGATTGGTAGGGAAGCAGGTATACACTATTCTACTTGATTTGATTTAATCCAATTCCCATCAATTCTATTATCAGAGTGGGATGTTTACATAGATGACAAATTTCTGGGTAATCAACTATTCTAAGGCGCAATGGTATATTAGATTTCTTCCATAAATGGCTACTCTTATATTTCAATCTTCAGAAATCAATCTGACAATTTCCTATCCTGGAGAAAAACAACCACCTTTCAATTTCCCATTACCATCCCTTTTAGTTATAAAATATTTAAGAATGCAAAAACTCAGATGATTTTTCAAATTTCTAACATTTTTATAAAATTTAAAAAGGGAGGTAAAGGGCAGTGCCTATGGCTCAGTCACTAAGGCGCCAGCCCCATATATGGAGGGTGGCGGGTTAGAACCTGACCCTGGGAGCTAAAACAGCAGTGACAACTGCAACAACAACAAAAAAAGCTGGGCATTGTGGCAAGCGCCTGCAGTCCCAGTTACTTGGGAGGCTGAGGCAAGAGAATCACCTAAGCCCAAGAGTTGGAGATTGCTATGAGCTGTGATGCCACAGCACTCTACCACGGGCGACAAAGGGAGACTCTGTCTCCAAAAAAAAATTTTATATAAATTCTGGATTAGCAGGTGTTGATCCTTTTCTTTCATTTTCTTCAAGACATACTTTAAGATCAACAGTGGAAAAAAAACTCATAGTCACCTAATTCTGTTATGAATATATGGGTTTATCTTTCCACTATTCAGGAATAAGATTTTTTTTTTTTTTTTTTGAGACAGAGCCTCAAGCTGTCCCCCTGGATAGAGTGCTATGGCATTACAGCTCACAGCAACCTCCAACTCCTGGGCTCAAGCGAGTCTCCTGCCTCTGCCTCCCAAGTAGCTGGGACTACAGGCGCCCACCACAATGCCCAGCTATTTTTTCTGGTTGCAGCCATCATTGTTGTTTGGCGGACCCAGGCTGGATTAGAATCCACCAGCTTAAGGTATACATGGCTAGCACCTTAGCTGCTTGAGCCACAGGCACTGAGCCAGGAATAAGATTTATATTTCCACATTTCCCTCTCCAAAAGCAAGAAGAGAATACATATGTTTATGTAGTACATTCTCTGGAAACTGACAGTTGATTAAAGGCAGTTTCTAATCTCTCACAGTCCTGCATTCTCCTTGCTATACTTTACCTGATACTAGTCATAAAACTAATTGCCCCCCTCATTTGGAAAGTCTTACACCAAAAAACCTAAAAAAAACAAAACAAAACAACCCTAATTGCCCCAAAGTCAGCAATGGCCTCAGATACCTTCTGTTGCTTAATATTAACTTTTTCTTTCATAGTGTCCTAGGTTTTTTAATTTGTTTAAATGAAAAATACACATTAAGTGTGGCACCTGTGGCTCAGTGAGTAGGGCGCTGGCCCCAAATATCAAGGGTGGTAGGTTCGAACCCGGCCCCAGCCAAACTGCAACAAAAAGTAGCCGGGTGTTGTGGCAAGTGCCTATAGTCCCAGCTACTTGGGAGGCTGAAGCAAGAGAATCACCTAAGCCCAAGAGCTGGAGGTTGCCGTGAGCTGTGATGCCACAGCAATCTACCAAGGGTGACAAAGTGAGACTGTGTCTCTTAAAAAAGAAAAAAAAAAAGAGAGAGAGAGACAGATACAAAGAAATTTAACACTTCATAATTCCAAGTGTTGGATAGTATACACTTAGAAATCCTACAGTTAGGCTTGGCACCTGTGGCTCAATCGGCTAAGGCACCAGCCACATACACCTAAGGTGGCGGGTTCAAATCCCCAGCCCGGGCCCGCCAAACAACAATGATGGCTGCAGCCCAAAAATGGCCAGGCGTTGTGGCGGGCGCCTGTGGTCCCAGCTACTTGGGAGGCGGAGGCAGGAGACTCGCTTGAGCCCAGGAGTTGGAGGTTGCTATGAGCTGTGATGCCATGGCACTCTACCCAGGGGGATAGCTTGAGGGTCCGTCACAAAAAAAAAAAAAAAAAAAAAAACTATGGCTAAGAGAGATTCTCTGAAAAGGGAAAATCCTATGGACTAATTCCATGCACAGGGCACCAAACACAGTCTCATTCAGGACCACACATGTCAGGGGCACTATGGGGCTGGGCCCTTGCCTGTGGCTGTGTCTCTGCGCAGCCCTCACTGCCCTGCTCTGCACTAGCTCACACTGGCAGGGGGGTGGGGAATCTTGGCCCCCACTGCTTCCTCCTGTGTAGCGGATCACTGAATTTCCACTGATCCTTCAGCAGTTTGGCTCCGCCTCGTGGCAGATGGTATGATTCTCAGGGGTGACTATACTGCTTTTCCTATTTCCAACGCCTTTCTAGGTGGACTGTTTCTGATGTGGTTTCCTCTGATTCTGGTGAAGAAAGTACCATTTTGGCTCCTCCCTCAAAGGAAGTATTCTCACAGGTTCTGATACTTGAGGAGGAGACCCTGGTGGAGGGAAGGCAGCAGGGCTGAATCTGAGCAACACACACCCTCAAGTGCATGCAGGGGGCAGCCACAGCAGATCCGTACAGTAGAAACAGCCAGAGAACCAGCAAATGCACTAATTATTCTTCTATTTATGTTTGTAGGGTCAGTAATTTCCAGATTACGGCTTGAATGCAGGTGTCTACCCATGTGAACTAGTTCATTTCTACTTTATGATATACACAATATGAAATTAAAAAATACTCACAGAAACATAAAGCATTGTTTATTATTGCTATAATCAAGGCAAAAATCTCTTAAAACAATGAGCCTTGATAATGAAAGTATAATCAGAACCATTACTCATGAATTTACAGTTTGTTCTTCTCTGCCATCAAGACTTTACTGTGTCATACACACCATCTACCCCAAGACCTTTCTTATACAAGAGCAAGAAGAATGAACTTGGAAGTCACAAAGCATGGCCTGGCCACTTGCCTACGTCCTGACTTCAGACCAGTCACTTAAACCCTCTCTGAACCTGTTTTATCCTATGTAAATAAAAAGTGGGAGCAGGAGAGCAGAGGAGAGGACAGAATAAACCTACGACTAAGGTAATAAGGTGCTGACTGAGAGAACATGAATAAAACTGCACTGTACACTCAAAAATTATACAGAAGACAGCAGGGAGAGGCAGGAACCATCACTGTGTTCAGTGATGTGTCCGGGAGCCCAACGGTCACTGAGAATCTAGGTCTGGGGCAGGACAGAGGACACAAAGGACCAGGCCTCTGAACTCACTGAGGAAGGATCTGGTTGACAACCTACTTCGTATGGATCCAACCCTAGAAACAATTGGTCAGTTTTATTTTACCTTAATATGTATTTGTACAGATAATAATAAAAATGCTATTATATAACAATTGAGGGATTTTTATCGAGTTTCAAGAATAATGCATGCAGTTACAAATAAGAGGTAGAAACACTGTTATTAAAGACTAAAAATACAAACATCATGTAAATAAATGTTCAAATTAACCGCTGGAATTTAATACAGATAAATAAGGTAAAAATTACATTACTTTGTCAAAGGAAAACCATGTTCGTGTCTGCTTATTTTTATCAGTACACTAAAATTAGATTAGTGCCAAAGAGCTTCTGTGTAATTTGTTGGAGAGTTTAGATTACTTTATATGAAAGGATTAAAATAAAAAGATTAAAACTGGCAAAAGGTTTATTCAAGTATTCAAGCAGGTAAGTAAAAGAAACCCAGAAATACACATACAACACAGGAACCACTCCCTGGAGGGGGCCAGGTCACTCCCCGCATCCTGCATGACTAGCCATTTGGTGAACTGTCAGGATTAACATGAGACTCACACATCACGCTGGAGAGAGCTGCCCATTTTCCTAACAGAAAACAAACCTTATTTTTCACTAACTTTGTGTAGAAACTTCACATTATTAACAAGCTTTTAGATCACCAACTTTGTTTTGGCCCTATTAAAATTCTCAAGAGTGCCTCTTGATTCATGATACTTTTTTCTAATACTGCCCAAATAAACCTAAGGTCACAGGCACCAATGCACAGTCTGCATGCACAATAAAAAAATGCAACCCAAAGCGACAAGCAGCGACTCCAAATATTACTGAGAAATCTGTGGGTGTAGATGAATAGGTAAAAAGTAATGCAAAGGTTCACATGAACACAAGTTTCTGACCATTTAAAAGTTCACTCCAGATTATATGTGAATTCTGGAAAGGATATATGTATATAATCAAGTAAAATATTTTAAACAAGTCCATTGTGCCTCGGTTAGTTTTAAATTGCAAAATCCAATATACAGTTGTTTAATAAATTAGTGCAATATGAAAGATTTTATGGAAGATTAATATGAGTCCATATTAGATCAAATTCAAGGCTTCACAGTCTCTTCCAGGAGCTGTCTGTTGCTGCTTCTTCAGCTATTTCTTCCTGAGCTGTTTGAAGATGTGTGCTCAGATTTAGACAAAACATCAAACTGCCTGGATGAGATATGGACTTTTTTACTTTCATACTTCAGCAAACACATGAAACTTCACACATTGCTCTAATGAACTGAGTGAAGAGCCACTCACTTTGTTGCATTTTTAATTATTCTCAAGAATAACGGTACTGATACTTCTAGTTCTAAGGTACATTTATTTACCAAATTCAGATTGGGAGCCAAGTAGAACACTCTTCCGCTTCTACAAAGAAAAAGGGAAGGGGTGACTTCTCCAATAAGGCAGATCCTATAAAGATGTAGTTTTTGGATTGTTTTTCCGTTTGAAATCACTGCTTGTTCTTTGGTAGTCACCAGTTAAGAAACTACAGTTTCCTGGGAATGGGTGACTGAGCCCCGCTGTCATCCCAAATGCATCCCTCACGCTCCTCCCGCCAGTCCACAGGGCAAGCCTGCTGCTGCTCACATGGGTGCCGGGCTGTAGCAGAGTGCTGACAGTCTTCTTTCAATACTAGATTTATCTAGTGAGAAAACAACAAAAATTAAGAACTCATGAAAAGAAATCACATTCTATCTGCAGTGTCCTCTTTTTTCTATCTTTGCTCCAAATTTAACAGTTCTGAGAAATGTTTTCTTCTCTCTGCCTGGTACTAGCTCAGATATGATTCCTCGATTGGTGCTGCACAGTGGTAAAACTTAGGTAAACACATCATAGAGAGTAGTCAGGGTTTTTTTTTTTTGAGACAGAGCCTTAAACTGTCACGGGGGGAAGAGTGCTGTGGCATCACAGCTCACAGCAACCTCCAACTCCTGGCCTCAAGCCACTCTCCTGCCTCAGCCTCTGAAGTAGCTGGGACTACAGGTGCCTGCCACATGCCTGGCTAGTTTTTGGTTGCAGCCGTCATTGTTGTTTGGCAGGCCCGGGCTGGATTTGAACCTGCCAGCTCAGGTGTACGTGGCTGGCACCTTGGCCACTTGAGCCATAGGCGCCAAGCCAAGCATTCAGGTTTTAACAGTCAGCTTGCTCACAACCACAAATAATTTTAGGATTTCCATCATGTGTGACCATTCCAAATGTGGTATGCCCAGGACATCCTAGAAAAACAGGTTGCTGGGCTATGTTTGATAGATCATCCAGGTCCCCTTTCAGTCTCCACTCTGCTATCACAGCCAATCTGCAGCACACAGGATCCTCATAGAAATCTTCAGTCACTACAGCCATGAGGCTAAAATAGTTGCATTTAATAATAAAAACAAAGTTTTCCTACATATGTGAACACCCCTTGCCAGCAGTACTTCACATGAACTACTTCTAATCCTCACAACAACTCTACAAGGTAGTTATTGTCATTCTCATCTTATAAAAGAAGAAAATGAAAGGCTGGACTCAGTGGCTCAAACCTGTAATCCCAGCACTCTGGGAGACTGAGGCAGGTAGATTACCTGAGCTCACAAGTTCGAGACCAGCCTGACCTAGAGCGAGACACCGGGCATTATGGTGGGCACCTGTAGTCCCAGCTACTCGGAAGGCTGAGGCAAGAGGTTCACTTGAGCCCAAGAGTTTGAGGTTGCTGTGAGCCATGAGACCATGGCATTCTACCAAAGGTAACCAAACAAGACTCTGTCTCAAAAAAAAAAAAAAAAAAAAGAAGACGAAGAATAAACTGAGACCAGGAAAAGGTTAAGGAATTTGCTGAGGCTGGAAAGCCGACTCAAACCCAGGCAGCACAACTCCAAACTCCAAGCTCCCTTACTTTATTTGCAACTAAATTTCAATCAATATATATGCTACTTTATAAGTCAACTTACATTTATGTACATTTTCAATATCTGCAGGGTCCTGTAGAATCTTAGTTAGGCCTTCCAAAAGAAGGGCTGCCTTATGATAGCGATATACAATATCTTCAGTCTGTTGAAACATCTCATCCAGGGCTGCAGACTGAACCTGGAACCGGTCAACAAAAACAAAACAACAAGATTCTCAATTTTCCCAAGAAAATACAAACCTGTTTGGGCAATGCATTTTTAAAGGGAATATGTCTGATATTAACACATTTTGATGAAATGATCTGATCTACGTAACTACACAGAACTGCTAACATCCATGAGGGCTGGTCCCTGACAAGTTATTCCACACTCAAACACTGTACCCAGACTCTCACAAACCAGACACCAGAACCCCCCTAAACTGGCTCTTCTATAACTTCACTAAAAAGTTGAGACATACACTTTCATGCGAGGAAAATCCAGCATTTCACCAAAGTATGTTACAATAATGTGATTAAATGATGTTAAAAGTCACTCACTGGCTGCTCCTCCCAGTCAAAGCATTGGTGGGGGCAGTCACTCATTCACAGATACTTACTAAGCACCTGCTAAGTGCCAGATGCAGCCACACAACAAAGGAGGGCATGCAGCAGGGATGCAGATAACTGCCTGGGAACATGGGGCTCTAACTCCCAGGGACACGTGCACTGCACCAGGAAGCACTTGTGGTACAGAACACCGAGGAGGTGCACCCAGCACAGACTATGGAAGGAGAAGAGAAACGAGGAAAGGAGGTGGGGTTTCTGCTGAATCAGAAAGGAGCAGTAGCAGTGAGTGGGTGACGGAAAAGGAGGGAAAAGGCAGAAAGAGGGGATGTAATTTATTCACAGGGGTTTTCCCAAAAACCTTCTGATTTTCTCTTTAATCATTAAATGCCAGTACTCTCAGTAATCCAGTATCCTAACTTATTTGTTAATATGCTCTGTCTCTTTCAAAAAATAATTTAAAGCAGCTTACAATACAGTAAATAGAATGAATACAGAATATCACAGCCATGAAAAGAGAGGAAAAATAAACAAACATAAGCATTAATACCACTGAGTTACTAAGCAGCCAGTGCAAAGGTGCAACTTTTATTAAAGTTACAAGGCTCTTATTATAAGAAGGAGAACATTCTTACTGCCAAAATTCTAAAAATTTTATCATATGAAGTCTTTTTTTTTTTTTTTTTTTTTGAGACGGAGCCTCAAGCTATCCACCTGGGTAGAGTGCCATGGTATCACAGCTCATAGCAACCTCCAACTCCTGGGCTCAAGCGAGTCTCCTGCCTCTGCCTCCCAAGTAGCTGGGACCACAGGCGCCCGCCACAACGCCCGGCCATTTTTTTGGTTGCAGCCATCATTGTTGTTTGGCGGGCCCGGGCTTGGGATTCGAACCCGCCACCCTAGGTGTACATGGCTGGCGCCTTAGCCGATTGAGCCACAGGCGCCAAGCCAAGAGTATACATTTAAAAGAAGATCATTGTTAATATAAAATCACAAGACTTACTTAACTTGAAAAAAACGTATAGGGAGGCTTAGAATATATTTGAAAACTTCTAGTTTCAGGTGCTTTAAAACATTTAGAAAAATGTTTTAGAATTCTTCCTATGAATATAGCCTAGCATTTACAACTATACCAGACAGTTTTGCTCTCACAAAGGAAATGACAGATACATTTCATTCTGTAAATGTGATGCATAGGTACTTAATAAGGTATTAAGCATGTCAAATAAAGTGATGGAGTAGAAAATAGTATGTTATAATCTCAGTGGTTACATTAAAGGAATACAAGGGAGGGTTTTTCAACCTCAGGAAAAGCATCAACATAAATCAGTTTGCCAACTCAAAGGAGGAAGCCCCTTCCAATATTTCAATAGATGATGAAATGCATTTGGTAATGTTTAGAAGCCATCTTTGTTAAATTCTTGAGAAAGCAGAAAAAAATTATGATTTTGCTTGTAAAATATATAACTCAGATAACAATACTTAGCATGAGGACAAAGTGAAGGAAGAATTGCTATTATTGTCTGGAAACAAATAGTTAAGTCACTGCTATTTTTAGTATTGTTCTGCAATTACCCAGCAATACATTAGACGATGAAAGGGCTACACAGATGTTGAAAAGCCATAATTAATATTCATGGGTGGATATTAAAGACAATTTCCCTTATAAACAATGGTTAGAATCAACAAGAAAGCTAGTACCTCTTCTTCAGTTGGCACTTACTCTAAAAGTAAGCAATGAAGTACAGTGAATATATCTTAGTACCCTACTACGCCGTGACACATCATGACACATGTAGTACCTGAAAACAGCATCCGTTTATTATCTCACAGCTCTGTAGATAGACAGTCTGGCACCATGTCACTGGGTTGTCTGGTTAGCATATAATAAGGCATCACTTCCAAAGTGCTGAAAGAATAAAGGAAAACTGTTATCAAAGATTATTGTCTCCAGAAAAGTGTCCTTCAAATATGAACAAGAGCTCAAGTTCTCTCAGATGAACAGAAGCTGAGAAAATTCACTACCATCAAACATATGTTATAGGAAATGCTAAAGGGTGTTTTCCAATATGGGGAAAAAAACAACAAAACTAATGTGCTAAAGAAAACATTAAGAAAATATAAAATCTCCTAGGAAAATCAAATACATGGACAAACTCATAAAACTCTAATGCTGTAATTATGGGGTGCGATCCACATATGGCTCTAGTATAAATCCCAAGAGACAAATCTATCAAAAACAATAAAATACAACAACTTTTTAAGAGATGGGCTACTCTCTTCTGGCCTATATGATTTACATGGAGAAGTCATTTGCCAAAAGGCTCATGCCTATAAACCTAGCACTCTGGGAGGCTGAGACAGGAGTATCTCTTGAGAAGAAGAGTTTAAGAACATTCTCTATAAAAATAATTAGCTGGGAGCAATGGCATGCATCTCCAGCCCCAGCCACTTGGGAGGCTGAGGCAGGAGGATGGCTTGAACCCAGGAATTCGAGGTTGCTGTGTGCTACTGGGTAATAAAGTAAAACTCTGTCTCAAAAAAAAAAAAATTATATAGAGAAAGGGAATTTAAAAGTAAGTAAATTGAGAAAACAAGTCAAAATGTGGTAGGGATTGGAGGTAAATGTTGATTTTTTTCTTTGTTTTTCTATGAATTGCTTTTACTTCTTTAAAATAACATTATATCTGTAACATATTTTTTAAGCCTTATGATATTCACAATGCAGAACCTATAATAGACTCACTAGAAGTAAAAAGCAAGAAATTTAAACATACTACAAGAGAAAATCATTTAACCACAAAGATGTGCAAAGATGGCGGTAAATAATGAAGAAAGGAAGAGAAGAGTTACAAAACAAACCAAAAATAGTAACTGAAGTTGTGGACTCTTGTTCTCCAATTAAAAGACACAGAGTGGCTGCTGAATGTACAGAAACAAGCCCTTAGTTTATCCTTCCTACAAGAATCAGACTTCACCTATAGAGACAAACCTCATTTGAAAGTGATTGGGTGTAAAATGTATTCCATAAGTAAGCAACAATTAGGTAGGATGTAATTTAAAGCATCTAAAAGAGTGAAATCGGGGTGTTTGTAACTCAGAGAAATAATAAATGGCTGAGGGGATGGATACCTAATTACCCTGATATGGTTAATTCACATTGTAAGCTTGTATAAAAATACCATATATACCTTCTAAGTATATACACCTGTTATCTAGCCATAATAATTTTAAAAAATACAGATTTTTCCCCCACTAGATCCTTGTCTCATATCTGGCACCAGATGGTATAGTATGCCCAGGTTTGCTTTGGTTCTAGTAAACAACCAGAGTGTCCCTGGTCCTAAGTGCAGGAGGTTCCAAAGAGGATATGTCAGCAGTATGGCGAGGATGTGTAATGGTCTATACCCAGGGGATCTGGTGGGTGAACCTCCTACAGTGTGGGGCTACTGAGAAGCCACTCTCATGTGCTGTCTCTTTGGGCCAACTCACAGAGTTTTCAGGGCTGGGGGTGGTGGTCTTACCCCCCACTTTGTCTCTGGCTCTCCTCAGGAGTGCTTCTCTCGTCAACCACCTCTGATGTTCTTGCAGGCTATGGCAGGGACGTGCTCCCTTGCAGGGAACCCAAGATGATGGGCGAGTTGGTCATTCACCTTGATCTCAGAGTTTTCAGTGCAGCAACTGTGAGCCAGGGGAAAGTTTCTGCATGCTTGGTGCCAGGAAACTGTGGGGAGAGGGAGTGCAGGTACGAACACTCAATTTCCTTCAGTCTGCTATGAGATTGTCACTTTCGGTGGGCCCAGGAACTTAACTTTATATTAATAGAGTTGTGGGATATTGTTGGTGATAATCTCAGTGCTGTATATTTGTTTTTGATTGTTGCCAAGAGTAAAACCAGGTTGCTTCTATGCCACTAGTTTGGTATTGGAAGCTTTCTATATAATTTATCTCTTGATTACTTATCATTCCTGATACAATGCAAATGCTATGGAAATGGTTGGTACGTTGTGTTGATTTTATTTTTATTGTTTTAGTTGTTGTATTATTTTCTTTTATTTTTAAGTATTTTTGCTGCGTGGTTTATTGACTCCATGGATGTGGTACTGATACAGAGGTGTTATGCTGCATAAACAGAATTCCATAGCGTTATATTGTTTCTATATAAAGTTGCCATATGGGTACGTGAGGGGAAAATAGTGTAATTTTTTTAAATGCAAATTCTGAACACATGGGTTGAAATCCCAGAATCAACATAACCTAAGAGGAAAGTTATTTAAGATTTATGTGCATCAATATTTTTATCTATGACATGGAAAAAAGATCATAATGCATTTTTTCAAAATGTGTACATAGAGCAGCACATAGTAAGCTTTATATCAATTTAAAAATGTAGTACAGTTTTATTTGAAGTCACAATGTAAACTTATTAACAATTGATGAGAGCTAGGCAAGAGATAAAATATAAATAAACAGTAAATTTTTAAAAAGAAAAATTTCTGCATTTCTGTTAGCAGAATATACTTGAAAGTACACAAAACTAATATACAACAGAATGACTAAATTTAATAAAGTTATATTGTATTGGCTTGGCAGCCATAGCACAGTGGCTATGGCGCCATACACCAAGGGAGCCAGGTTCGAACCTGATCCCGCCAGCTAAACAAGAATAACAAGTGCAACAAAAAAATGCTCAGGTGTTGTGGTGGCACCTGTAGTCCCAGCTACTTGGGAGGCTGAGGGAAGAGAATCACTTAAGCCCAAAAGTTGGAGGTTGCTGTGAGCTGTGATGCCACAGCACTCTACCCAGGGCAACATAGTGTCTTCAAAAAAAAATGTTACAGTGCATTGAGAATTTTTGTTACATAGAATTTAACAGCAGATCATATCCACCAAAGGTTAAATATATCGGATGACAGACATGTTAATCTGCCCCACCCTTGTACATTTCATATGTCCCATAATGTCATACTGTGAACCTCAAATATGCAGAATAAAATTTATTCTTAAAAAGTAATTATGGTTGGGCAGTGCCTGTGACTCAAAAGAGTAGGGTGTCAGCCCCATATGCCGGAGGTGGAGGGTACAAACCCAGCCCCGGCCAAAAACTGCAAAAAAAAAAGTAATTATGGCTTAGAAATGGACAAATTGATTCATTCATTTACTCTACACCAGGTACTTTTGTGAGTGCTGCTCACAAATTAAGCAGTAACAGTATTTGTAAAAATCTCTGAATAGAACTGACATTTAAAATAATGGGACAATATCATTTACAATATTCTCAGAGTTTGGTTGACTTAACTATAATAATTATTAATTTATGTGCGCAATGACCCTCTTGTCCTGATTTATTTTATTCTGAGAGTATGATTAGTGATGTTCTTTCATAAATATGTCAATTTATTGATCAAAACATAGCACAAGATTTAGGAGGATGAGTTGTTTCATTCAGCTTTGTATTTCCTATAGTATGTTACAAGTGTTGGAGTGTATGAACCATCCTGTTATCTGAGTGACTAGATGAAATAATATGAGAGATAATATTTTTCACAAACCTTTCAAAAGCCACGACTAAAGGCTCAGCACCTGTAGCTCAAGTGGCTAAGGCACCAGCCACATACACCCGAGTTGGTGGGTTTGAATCCAACCTGGGCCCGCCAAACAATGAGGGCAGCAACCAAAAAATAGCCAGGCATTGTGGGGAGTGCCTGTAGTCCCAGCTACTTGGGAGGCAGAGGCAGGAGAATCCCTTGAGCCCAGGAGTTGGAGGTTGCTGTGAGCTGTGATGCTACAGCACTCTACCCAAGTGACAGCTTGAGGTTCTGTCTCAGAAAAAAAAAAAAAAAAAGCTACAACTAAAGATGTAGGCTTTCTAATTTATTTGCACTTTTATTTTAATTAATGTTAAGAAACAAAACATAGAAAGACACTTTTCTTTGAAATATAATTTAAAGGCATAACACAAGATGCTCTGCTTACACGAATGAAAGAAATAATAATAAGTGAAATCAAGTTTGGGTTAAGAAATATATTGAATTGTAAACCAGAAAGTATATTTCTAAATTTTTCCAGTGAAAAACTATTCTGGGAGTAAAAGTCATAGTGTCAGTTTTTAAATAAATATATTGACATTAAAAATATTAAATTATAAAATTACTAAAATTTTAATAATTCTATTTTTGTGTACAATATCACCATTAGTTTTGTGGAACAAAAATAAAAATGTCCAGTCATGTAGCGCCCACTCCTGGGTTGACTCTATAGTGACAGTTTTATGTCTGTTTTGTTTCTTTTAACAATCTGTTTGAAGCAGTAGATGAAGGAATTCACATTCATCAAGGTCATGTAATAAACCTGATGCTATTCATTATAAAGTTTCTGAGTTTGTATTGAATGTAAATTTACATTTCTCCAAAACCTATCATTCTTAACATATATTTTTCATAACGTGGAAATGAAGAGAGGAGAGGTAGAGAAAGGAGGAAGTAAGGAAGGAAAGGAAATTGAGTTTAATTATTGAAATATTTTCATTGCATTGAAACTAAATTATATATATAATGCTTACATATACTTATTTACTTTTTATATCTTTATTTACATTCTATGTAAGTAAATTTTAAAACATATGATGATGTATTACACATTTTAAAATGGTGCATAAATGGTTTTATATCATATGTGTTTTTATTCATAACCTACTGGTAGTCTTAGGATTGTGTTTGTGAGATTTATTTTTCTTGTTGTGTTTGACTACATTTTGGTAATTTTACTGGAGACTTAGGTTGCTTAAAAATTCTTCTATAAATAAACAAGACTGTACTAACTATTGGCCCATGCCCCCTTGGGCACAGTACGAAAGCTTCTCCAGAATATAGCATGAGGGGAAGAATTGCCACCTAGTAGAAACACCTATGTGTTTCTTTGGTTTTATGAGATATTACCATATCAACATTAAAACAGTTTTTGCAGATTTGTACATCCACCATTAGGCAGACTTCCCTTGTTTCACATTCTCAGCAACAACTGGAAACGTTTGACTTCTACTTTTTCCATTATAAGGCCACATAGAGTTTTTGGCTCGTATTGATTTCTTCCATTGCCATTTGTTTCTTTGTTTTGTTTTGTTGTTTCAGATTACTATGAGGGTAAAAATGTTTAGATTATATTATTTTAGTTTCTAGAGTAAAGTTCAAGTTGTAGTTGACCCTTCACCTAGGGCATGGGTTAAGTTCAAGTTGTAGTTGACCTAGGGCATGTGTTGTAAACCCTTACACTGCACATATTACGTGCAAACTTGCCCAGAAGAAATCATTTTACCAGAAAGACATTTATTTGCATCAGTTGCCATGTCTAAAAGCAACTTTCCATCTCTCCTAAAAGAAGTTTTATTTGGAATTCTCCTTACCCTAAGAAGCAAAGTTTAATTGTTTAAAGGTATGAAAGAATTGGATGGAAGATGAAAAAAAGGTAAGATGTGAACATATAACTTGACTACAAACATCATCTACAGAAAGCCTATTTTATGAACTTAAAAAGGAAGAAAAGGAAATATTAAGCTGTCTAAACTTTATTACCTGGTGTCAGGACAGACCTACCAACTTGCTACCAAGTAACTTATAAAATAGGTTCTTATTGATTGACATCTAATCCACCCTGGAATGAATAAGAATAAATTTGGAAATTTCATTTTTGATATTTGTAATTTCACAAGTCTCCTTTTTCTTTTCTATGTAAAAATAAAGAGAACTTTATGTCTGTGCTCCATGCACTGAATTTGAATTGTTGCATATAAAGAACAAGCCTTTATGTTTGAAGCAAGTGAGGTAAGCACAAGAATAGTTCACAGTGTTATTATTTTGCAATACATACTACTTTTCTGAAGTCCTTAAACCATAAAAAGTACATCTACTACAGACATCTTCCTAGAAATGGCGTTTAATGTAAAGCCAGATTTCCCTTTGTATATAGTAAGTAGGAAATTACAGATGCTGTATTTTTTCTTTGTATATTAAATGTTATTTAAAATAATTTCTTTCTAAACATATAAAATGTCATTTCTTTAAAAAATCATAAAATATGGCATCTTTATGTTTCTTGTATACCGAGTGCAATAACCAACATGCAAACTAACAGTCACGCCAAATGTTTTTATTATAAATACTCTTCGAGTCTGATTTAACACATATGATTATTAAAAAGTAATGAAATATAGCCCATATTTTAACCAATTTTTCCCATGGGAAATAAATTCTTGATGCCAGTGGCCAGCCTGGACATGCTGTGCATTTACTTCCTAGTGGCCTGGTAGGGCTTGAGAATGAGGAAAATTACCAGTGAAATTTATTAATGAGAGTTATAGAGAAATAGATAAATAATAGTCACAGACAAAGAGATCGTTTTAAGAGCAGTGGGGTTCAGGAGGCAGCACACTCTTCCATGTGAAGCTTCCAGTATGCCACTCCCGGTAGCAGGCCAGGTCTGAATTTATTTCATACATCAGTGTTACAATCATAAATCTCATGAAGGCAAGACAAACAATCCCATCATGGTTCTTGGGGCACTTGCGTTTCTATAACTAGACTAACTCTACAACTGACTATGTTAACTGCATGGGTTTTGCTTATACTTTTTACTGTTTTAAGGTATATGGTCTTAATGTAAACAAAGTCTTATTAAGAAAGCCAATTAGAAGCTGACTCAAGGACCAATTTCTAGCTGACCCACAGTCACACACCACAGATGTGATGATTGAATACTCTGACAGCTTTGTATTCAAACAGATAGACTTCTCTGGCCCAATTAAGGTGACAGAAGACAAGAGACCTTTCTTCTCCTTATCTGGTCTGGAACAAGTCTTCCTGTGTTGGACAAAGTTTTAAGAACCCACATTCTGAACTCTGAAAAAGCACTCTCTGAACTCTGAAAAAGCACTCTCCCAGAGCACACAGCTCCACCCTGGCAGAAAGCGGCTTAAGGCCTCCAGCCAGCTGCAGAGGGTCGGGGAGTATATTCCACAAGCCAGGCTTCAGAAACTTACAGTGACAAGGTCTTATGCTTTGCGCTCAAAGCCAGGAAAATGAATCCGAATCAATCCTCTCTTAGGGTCTCCCTTTGTCCAGACTCTGCTCCCTATTCCTAATAATATTTTTAATCTACTAACAATTACTAATTGAAGGCTGGTTTCAAACTTATAAATTCATTATTACTAGTAATGCAAGAACATCAAGGTATGACTCTTCCCTTTAGTACTCCCACAAGCACTGTTCAGCTTGAAAGACTATTTAATATTAGCTTCTTTTCATTCAGCAGTTTTGTTGTTCCTTCTAAGGGTTTAACTAAGGTATGTTCCTACAACAGAATACGTGTAAATTATTGAATTGGAATGATTTGGGTTGCAGCTAGGTATTTTGGAGTAAAGTGATGAAACTTAATAATATACAGAATTAATGCATTACAGATTAAAAATGTTGAGCCTCCTACTAAGTATTGTAAGAATCTAAGTTAAAGGTGAAGTGTGTTTGTTATCTGTGCTTGTAACACTTCTTGTGTGCTTGTGCACTGTCTATGTATGCATATACACGTACAGTGCGTATGTGTACTCTACACACACTAGGGATTTATGGATAGAATTAACTACATTACAAAGTTATTTCAAAGTAGAAAGTCATTCTTATGTTTATCATATTCAAGTAAACCTAGGCGACTACAAAATAAAGCAACATAGCAAAAATATCCTTCTCAAGGGACATGACTTCTTGACAGTTTTACAGCAATTACCTGTGGTGCTTGAAAGCTATCAATGCTCACTAAAATCTTCTCTTTAATAATAAAAACGACCAGCTATTGGTATAATTATTTAGAAGGAATTTCATAAGCTTTTCTTACACATGAAATGTCTAAGTTACTGACTGTTACTGACGTTTGCTTGTCAGATGTTGAGTATTTTATTTATGACTATGAGAAATAAAGACACGAGAACTACTTTTCATTCAGAGATCAAAATACCATAACTGAAAAAACAAAAATCACTATCCCAAAATTGCTTGAATCAAGTTCATACAGTGTTTCGGTATAGAATATTCAATTCTGTCCATGACCAATAAATATAGGTATAGTGTTTATGAAACAGTAATTTGAATACATTAAACTGAAAAAAAAACAAGGGTTTAGCATTTAAAATGTGAAAATAAAAATGCTACATTATATTTGAGGAGTTGTAACTCAAACATAAACTTCACCATAACCTCTATACACACAGCAAACTCTTTCACACTTTCACCAAAAGTAAGAAACCATTTTGATAAGGAATAAAATTATATGCATTGAAAATGCGTTAGGTGTATTCTAACCTAATAGAACAGAAATGCTGCTCAGAAAGTGTTATAACTGCAAACAATATTCTTGAAATTTATTAAACAGTTGTCTTTTCTATTAGCTGAATTAAAGTTTGAGCACCTGAGACTATTGTGGCACCTTAGGAAGGCCCCTACCTTTTTAACTTTCATTTTGAATTAATTTTAGACTTGTAAGAAGAGGCAAAGTCGTGCGGAGTTCCCGTGTGTGCTCCACCCCTCTTCCCTATTAATGACTACTGAAGACAAGATTCAAGCAAATTATTTTGTGCTTTTCCTTTGGGGGAATTATATGTGAATTAATGAGATATCAGCAAAAGTTTATTTTCAAAGGATTCTAGGAAGAGTTCTTTGTGGCTGAATAAATCAAAGCAAAGCCTGGGAAGTCAATTGGAGATGATAGCACTAAATTACAATTTCAGGAGCTTTTGGAATGCTTATCCAGGACTTTGACCTATTTCAGTGGCTTTAATTTTAGCACAGTTGTATGCTTATTGTCATTTTCTGGTTTAAAGTGATCCCCCAAATAGTTATTTGATGTAGTAGTAGTTTGCCAACTGAAATGACTGTCTCATATTCCTTTTCTTATTAAGGATCTGGTCTAAGGCTATCTAGAACAGATTTCATAAGAGTCCAAGATGAGAATTTGTAGGTTAATTACTGTTAAAAATATATTTTAAAACTCAAGTCTTGCACAACCAACGTATGTAGAAAAAATTAAGTTTTAATGGTAAGAATAATAAAATACAAGTTTGTACATAGTCATTCTGACGCGATGAGTGAGCAAGATCATTTTATCTAAGTGTTCCTTCATCCAAAACAAATACCCTTTTTAGCATATTATCTTCCATCACTTGTGTAGTATCAATTATCTGTTAACCCTGTCAAAGAGTTAATTATTAACCCTAGTTATATTTTAATATTCACTTTAATGTTAATTATTTTCTCTTATTTTAATTTAAAATCATTATGGACCACCATCTATGCTGTATATGGTATGTCCTATTTGGAAGTGTAAAACTAAATAAGACAACAGCTTTACGTATTAAAAGCTTATAAGTAAATGAAGTACTCAGGATCCAATGATGTATTTTTTGTCATTATGTAAAACTACATTGAAATATACAAAGCAACTGAAAATAAATGAAAGTTATATTGCTTTCCTAAGGTAAAAATTGTAAATCAGCACATCAGTCATAAGAACAGGGGTGTTGCTCAGTCACTCTAGGACTGCGTTTTGTTAAATTTATTAACACAGCTAAAAGCAGAACACACGGATCTTAATCAAGGACTATCAAACACATGACAACACACACACACACTCACACACCAAAGAAACACTCACTGTGCAGACTCTGTCAGTGCTCATTCTGTGGCTACTTAACGGCTGCCATCCCCAGGCCAAGGGTCACACATAATAGCTTTACTGCTCTAAAATTGCCCTGTATTTTCCCGATTCATCTGTCTTTCTTTTATTGCCTCCAACATGGATATTTTACTATCCTTATAGTTTTGCCTTTCCCAAAATATCATATGGCTAGAATCATACGGAATCTGGCATTTTCAGACTGTCCTCTTTTACTTAACAGTAATCATTTCACAGAGTTCTCCGTATCTTCTTGCAGCCATATTCATGTTGATGACCAAATACTCTCCTTTTGCGAGCATTGCCACTGTTTTCTTACCCATTCACTTAGTGAGGTGCATCTTGTTACTTTCAGTTTTTGGCAATTATGAATAAAACCACTGTAAACATTTTTTTTTCCACACAGGTTTTTGTGTGGGCATACGTTTTCAAGTTATTTGAGTAAATTCCAAGGAGTGGGTTTGCCCGAGCATATGGTAAGTCTAAGTTTAGCTTTGAAAGGCCTGCCACATTGTCCTTCAGAGTAATTATACATCCTGCATTCCTACCAGTGATGAATGAGAGCGCTTTTCCTTTACATCCTCATCAGAATTTGGTATTTCTCAGTTTTAGGTTTTCGACATTCTAATAGGTGGATGTGGTAAAAGGTTGTTTTGATTTCCAATTTCCTAGTGACATGTGACTCCGAGCATACATTCATATGGAATGAATATGTCATCTGGTGAGCTGTCTGTTTAGAATTTGTGCTTATTTTTTATTTGGATTGATTATTCTCTTATTTTGAGTTTTAAGTATTCTTTCTCCATTTTGGATAGCCTTTTTTTCAGATACATCTTTTGCAAATTATTCATGCCTCATCTGTGGCTTGTCTTTTTTTTTTTTCTTATTCTTTTAACAGTGTCTTTCACAGAGCAGAATTTCTGATTTTAATGAAGTTCAGCTTCTGAATTTTTCTTTCATGGATTATGCTTTTGATACTTATCTAACCTTAATACCCAAACCAAGGTCACCTAAATTTTTCTTCTATGCTACCTTCTCAAAGTCTCATACCGTAGTTTTCCATTTTCCATTTTGGATTGTGATCATTTTTATGAATTATTTATAAAAAGTGTAAGGTTTCTATTTAAATGTATTTTTTCCTTATATAGATACCTCATTATTCTATCACTGTTATTCCCTTGATGAAGGGACTGTCCTTTCACCACTGAATTGCCTTTTCTCCTTTGTCAAAGATCAGTTGACCATATTTGGGTGGGTCTATTTCTGGGCTTTCTATTTTGTTTCAATCATTTACTTTTTACTATTTTTACCAATATCACATAGTCTTGCTGACTGTACTTTATAAGAAGTCTTGAAGTAGTGTTGTCTCAGCCCTCCAACTCTGTTCTTCTTCAGTACTGTGCTGCCTATTCTGTTTTCTTGTCTGTCCAAATAAGCTTTAGTATTAGTTTGTCAATATTCACACAATATCTAGCTGGGACTTTAGTTGAGGTTTAATTTAACATACAGGTAAAAATAGACAAGGAGATATGACATTTTTAGCAAGGCTGAATTTTCTAGCCATGTAAAATATCTTTTCATTTATTTAGCTCTTTTTGATTTTGTGTCAATGGTATGTTTTTTTTTGTGTGTGTGTGTGTTGCAGTTTTTGGCCAGAACTGGGTTTGAACCTCCCACCTCCAGTATATGGGGCCTGCACCCTACTCCTTTGAGCCCCAGGCACCACCCTTTTCTTCTTCTTTTTCTTCTTTTTTTTTGAGACAGAGTCTTACTCTGGCACCCTTGGTAGAGTGTTCTGGTGTCATAGCTCATAACAACCGAAAACTCCTCGCCCCCTAGGTTCTTGAGTGGCTGGGACCAAAGTGCCCACCACAACCCCAGGCTTGTTTTGTTTGTTTTTCCCTAATTTCGTAGAGATAAGGTCTTGCTCAGGCTGGTATCAAACTCCTGAGCATAAGCAATCCTTCTGCCTCAGCCTTTCAGAATGCTAGGATTACATGGGATTACATGTATGACCCACTTTGCCTGGCCATAAGAATTTCTTTTTAACATATCTTGCAAGACGAGTCCAATAGTTCAAACTTCAATCAATTTTTTTTTTTTAATTAGTCGGAGGATGTGTTTATTTCTTCTTCACTTTGAAGGATAAATTTGCTGGATATATAATTTGCAATTTTAGTTTCCTTTAACTTTCAGCACTTTTTAAATATTTCACTCCAAATTCTATTCATGCTTGCAAGATTTCTCATGAGAAATGTGATGTAATTTTCATCCTTATTTTTATATGAATGAGGTATTGTTCTCTTCATCAACATTGTGGTTAACAGTGGCCTGAGTAAGAGTATATTCTGAGGTGGGCTCCAACAAAACTTAGTTCTATTGGCTATTTGGGTATACCTAAAGTTCAATATAAGTAAGAAAAGAGGGATTTCTTGAAAAAGGTTAGAGTAAATGGAAGAATGTTACTATTGGTGACTGCTGTAGACTGAATTGTATCCTCCAGGGACGCTTAGGCTGGCCTGCAAGTTCCTGAGCTGAAAGGAAGCACCAGTGCTCAGGTAACAGGCTTGCTCTCTCACGGACCCCTCTCTTTCCCACTCCCTCCCTCTGTCTCTCTCTCCCACACCCTCCCTGTCTCCCTTTATTGTGCAAACCCAAAGGCCTTGTGAGAACAAACCCAAAAGGCAGTGGTCTCCAAACCAAAAAGATTAATCTCACCAAAAATAGAACCCTGCTAAACCTTGAATTACAACTTCCAGTTTCCAGGACTGTGAGAAATGAATTTCCCCCCGTCTATGCCACTTTGTTACGGCAGCATTACCCTACTAACACAGCAACCATCCCTCAAAATATACAGAGGAACTAAACTTGCACACCAACTGAAATAGTCATGGCTGCTTAGAATCAGCTTAATTGAATATGCCAGCTATGTCTGAGCATCATTTGTTAAATTTTTATCTTCTCAACAAGCATTTTTCTGGTCAAAAAATTAAAATACTACTCAAAATTTATGCTCCACATTCTGCTAGTTTTTGAGTATCAGCTCATAGTATTCTTATGATACTATGAAGTGTATGAGATGCCTCTTGCCATCACAATAGTGTATGGTAGAAGAAAGTCACGGGACTACAAATCAAAAGCTCTAGTTTTTAGCCCTAGATATGCCATCCATAATTGTGCTAGCTTAGACAAACTTTTAAAATTTTACTTTTTAAGAATTTTATGTGTATATATCTACATATATGTATGATTGTCTAAAATCAATGCATTGCCTTAGATAAATCACTTCCAAATCTAAAATTATATAATTATGCCTGTCTCCTGAAACATTTCTAATTAGGAAATCACCATTATAATTTTTGCCAATATAACATTCTGTTCTATTTTTTTTTCAGCTTCCACAGTCAAGTTTTAGTTATATTTCAACTTCACAGAGACATTTCACAGCATATGGCAATTCTAAAGCTGAATGTCACTATTAAGTAATGTTTAAATCCGGGAATGAATTTAATACATGCTTTCTATAAAATACAACTAAATTTTTTTGTATGTGATCCTGCCTCTGATCTTGGCTTAATCCCCAGCTTAACTATATAAACCGCTTGTGAAGAGTCCAGCTCACAGTGTAAAAAAATAGATCTGATCTTTTCAGCCCAAACCATAGGAAAAAAAGGCTTTCCCCGGCAGGGCTCACAGGGGAAAGCCACAGTTCCTTGGAGGCTTGGTGTGCGGCTCCTGAACTGGCATTGCAGTCAATGCCTCAGGTCCCTCTGGCAGGTGGAAGTGACTATACATTTGCATTCCTATCATTGTCCTTTATTGCTAGGCCTCTTTATTGATGTTTTTGCAGAAGTCTTTGTGCTTCTCCTTTGAGACATCCTTATAAGGTGGGAGGGAGGAGATAGGAGGGGAATCTTTGAAGCTACTTTAGCTACCATGAATTTTCCACATCCAATGCTATCCAGTACTACCGCAGTCCTACCACTCCATCCCCCACCCTCACTCACCAGACCCTGTAAAATATTTTGTTTAGGGTTCCTTCAATAGTCGGTGACCTGCCTGTCTGTGTTAATCCTGTGTTAATCAACCTAACTCTCCACTGCTACACATTTCCATGGGGGAAATGGGGCAAGTGGCATAGGGGGAGTTAATGCCTTCTCTGCTTTAAAATGTGTTTATACCATCTCCGTAGGTGATCACAGGCTGCATTCCTTTATTCCTTGCACATTGCTTTAATTGGATACTTTGACATCTGACAGCTCTTGCACTTTCCCGTTCTCAGTCTTTCATTTTTCTCTCCCACCTCTGCTACAGCTCAGCTGAGCTCTTGACAGCCTGGCAAGATGGAAGGCGTCCATGGTATATCTATCCTGCCTTTCCTATTTAGAAAAGTGTGGATCAGAAAGCTCTAATTATGCTTAGAATGATCTGTTGTTTTGTTTTGTTTTCTTTTCTCACAGATTGAACGTACTTTTTATGCCCTACTCTCTAAGGCTGGGACACTATTGAAATAGCGGGAAAGGGACAGGCTTATGATCAAAGCCTCCTCTTCCTTTTGCTCTAACAACATGAAACACGCATCCTCTTTAAGAGGAAGAAGTGCCCTAGGAACACATGTAATAAACCTATAATAATTGAAAACCAGCCAAAGAAACACAATATGAGTGGTGATGTGATTTCAATATTGTATTTTCATAGCACAAAAATTACAATTTTAATTCATCTAATATAACTACAAAGCAAATACTACAAACCGTCTCGTTCTATCCCAAATAGATGGTAATGTTCTCACCCAAAACATTTCTAGTACATTCACTGGCTCATAAAATTGGCTAAACATCCTTGTGTTCAAATAATATCTAACTTTATGTAACACCTCCTTTTAAAACTCTGTGTTGCATCTCTACCTAATCATTAGAAAAATGAACAAATTTTGTGGGCTTTTGTGTCTTCTCCAATTTAAACACGTCTAGGATTTTCAGTCCTTAAAAAGATCCAAACTAGAACTATAGATTTTGGCATACAGCTAACCTCATGGGATCTTATCAAAAACTAGAGTTAACTATAGAACATGTAGTAACTGCCACAGTAATAGTTCAAGAGAAAAACTATATAGTAGTCTAATTTTTAATCTTTATTAATATTTTATGTTAGACTGCAGCTTTTCTGACATAGTACATGCATATCAATGAATACTGAAGGAATTTCCTTGATCTATATCCTTGACTATGATAGAGTTAGTTTGACTGTATTTTTCAATAAGAATTTTTAAATTATGAAATATCTGACACATACATAATCCATATGTAGGTTTTGAGAAAGATAAAGATATGAACACTCCTAAAGCCTCTAACTGTAGAAGTGGAAATTTCAAAATCTGTAAAACTGTGTATATATTTAGTATATTTCCATTGCATAGTTTTTTTTAAATCGACTCCCTGGTCTGCCCCAGATAACCAGGATTTTAAAATTATAAAAATTTACCCCTTGTATCTCTTTAGACTTTCATCACCTACTTATAGATGTCTATTTCACAGTTGACTAGTTTTGTACTATATAAAATACTACAACAATAATTATAACGCATCTAAAACTTGCTTTGTTTCACTCAAAATTATACAACTGTGTTGCATGAAGCAGAAGTTTATTCAGATTTTGTGTTTCACAAAATTCCATGGTACGATTCATGGTAACTTATTTTTGTACGATTTTGTCTTAGTTTTGGGACTGGTTTCACATTTTGCTATTTAAAGCGAGGCTTTTGGAAGATTATTCTGCATGCTTACTTGTTGGTATAGTTAACACTTTCCCTAGGGTATAAATGTACTAGTGTAAATGCTGGGTCTTACACAGGGAGTACACACACTTTTATTTTTAAAAATTGAGATAAATTCTTTTTCAACAACATAGTCAACTTATTACAGGCTCTCCAGCATTGTGAAATTCCAAAAAGCCGTACTTTTGCCAATATTTGCTATTACGTTTTTATTTTTATCAGTGTAATTGATTTTGTTATTCTAATCCCAATTTGTATTTTCTGATTAACAATGGAGCTGAGCTATCTTTCATTCTCACTAATCTTTTATATTTCCTCATATGTTTCTTTAATGTTTTTCCTGCTTCTTTTCTCTTAAATTGATTTTTGTTCTTGATTATTAGCAGTTTTGAGTATAGTCTGACCACTTCTTTGTCAATTATACATGTAGAAAATGTCTTCTCTGATTGAGAAATTTTGTTTTTAAAGAAACAAAGTTCTTAATGTTAATTCATGGAATTGAATGTTGTATTTTTTGAATTTTACTTATGAAGACATTATTGTTATCATCGGAACAATATTTTATTTTGATCGTTTTATTTTATTTTATTTTGACCACTTCAAAATTTCATCTTTAAGTTAGAGTTTTTAATGAACCTGAAGTTAATATCTCTTTGTGTGGTAGATGTCCAATTACATGCGTATATGTAGCATTAATTACTAATTCATTTTCAAAGGTAATTTCAACTTAAAGCATGTAAATATCATTTTTTACCATGAAAATCTGCTTTTTGGTTTTGAAATGTTTGTGTTGCTCAAATACTTGATAAAGTTTAAAATTGATTACATTTTTTTTTTTTTTTGGCTGGGGCTGGGTTTGAACTCGCCACCTCCGGCATATGGGGCTGGCACCCTAACCTTTTGAGCCACAGGTGCCACCCACAAAATTGGTTACATTTTTATGTCCATAAAATTTAGAAAGTCAGTCTTTATTTTGAGTGCTTGTGTACTCATCTAAAACCTAAGAGTTCTGCTCCAAAGATAGAGATGGAAACGTATTGGCAAAATGTCAGGCTGTCTCTGCCATGCTATCTAAAATATATTTCTTGTGTTGTTCTCCACCCTAGTATTATATTTTAATATAACTTTTTGCATGATTTGTAAAATTTTGAATTATTTTCTCATGTTTTGTGTTTACTTCAGCTTTCTCCTGCTCTATGGTAAGCTGTTGTCCTGGAAAACTTCTGTCCTTTTCATCCTACAGTCCCCTCCTAGTGTCTCAGTAAGCAGGCATTTTGTGAATATTTATTGAATAAGTAGAGACATGAGGAGGGACACCTGGCTATTTATTTTATGATGCCTCAAGTGTTACATGCTGATATCTGTTTCTAAGTTCTGCATATTATTGTTCCTATAACCTTTTGTTCTAATAAATATACTAAAATTGATATAGCATCTTTTAAGGAAAGAGCCGTATTTTCTGAACAGTATTATTTTTTGCACTGCAGCATAGATCTTGGCAACTTAAATAGTGAGGCAAAAGTTGATTTTAACTTTTTCATTTATTGCTTATTACATTGCTTGTAAAATATTTTTGAATTTTTAGTTTTCTTATTTTTTAAATTGACCAAGATGATATGTTTTTGTCATGTACCACATAATGGTTTGAGGCATATGTACAGGTGGGATGGTTAAATCTAGCTAACTAACAAAAGCGTTAGCTCCCATAATTGCCATTTTTGTGGTGAGAGCCTTGGTATTCTCTTTTACATTTTTCAAGAATAAAATGCAGGTACATCCCATATGTTTAAAATGAAACAATATCATTTACTAATGTATTCATGTAAAAACTTGGGGCCTATGAAAATATCAGGTAAAATTCTAGCTTAAATTGCCGCATTTGCATTCCATGCCAAATTTTTAAATTGTCTGAATTTCTTAGCTGTGTAAGCACAGGTTTGTTTATTTTAGTTATTGATACTGAATTGCTAGAAGAGTTGGCACATTTTGAATGCAAATTATAGAAGGTAGAGCCAAAAAAGAATGTATTGTATACATTATCTATTTTCTGTATAGCAGGCAATTTAACAAGAAGTTAATAAGTATTATTGTATTAAATGTATTAGGCTTTGGATGTATTTATACAAACTTGAGGTACTCATAGCACTCCATTCATGGGTTCAGAAA
>CAUYQV010015143.1:0-24651 GCA_963574575.1 Galagoides demidoff | reverse complement strand
CCCTGGTGTATGTGGCTGGCACCCTAACCACTGAGCTATAGGCACCGAACCTATGCTACTCATTCTTAACTATTCTCTCTCTCTCTCCCCCTCCCTCTCTCACTTTCTTCTTTCTCTCTCTCATCAAAGTCTCTGTCTGGGGCTAGAATGCAGTGGTATCATCACAGTTTACAGCAACCTCCAACTTCTGGGCTCTGAAGCGATCCTCCTGCCTCAGCCTCCTGTGTTACAGACAGGGCTAAGCCACCATGCCTGGCTATTTTTTTCTATTTTTAGTAGAGGCAGAGTCTTGCTCTTGCTCGCAACTGCCTCGTTTCACTCAGCCTAATGGGCGAAGGCTCACTTGTTGTAGCACATGTCAGAATTTCCCTCCTCTTGAAGGCTGCATAGTGACCTGTTGGGTGCACCTACTTCATTTGGTTTATCCCTTCATCTATAATGGAATTTGGGTTGCTCCCACCTCTTGGCCATTGTGAATACTCCTAATATAAGCCTGTCAGTGAAAATATCTCTTCAAGATTCTGCTTTCAATTCTTCTGGATACATAACTAGAAGTAGATTTCCTGGATCGTAAGATAATTACCCAGTAGCTGAGATTACCAGTGTGAGCCACCAGCCTGGCCTCTTATGGTTGAAGGATGAAGTCACCAGTTCACCCCACTTAGATTAGTTTGCATTTGTAGCTGTCACGTTACAGCAATTCTGTGTATAATACAAACTTCAGACCATTTGGTTGTATTCTCTAGTGTGGTTGTGCCTAAGCATTTATGTAATCGTGTATGCGTAAATAATTTTCTTACAAATTATTTTGTAAGTTGCTTTTTATTTTTATTATATTATTAGAAAGCATTATATTGATTTTTGGAAATATACGTGTGGTAGGTCATATAATCCACAAATTTTGTTTTAAAGATGGTAAAGGAGAAGCACAACATAGTACTTTAAAAAACATTGATTCCAATTGGCTTAAATGCTCTAAATGTTTAAGATGAACCACATTCTGATGAGGAAGAACTGAAAATATGGTATTTATGACACATATTAACATCTAAAGCCTACAAACTGCCTTGGTGCTGTAGGTCAGCCTGGCTGGAGGTGGACAGATATTTCTGTATACTTCTACAAAGTGGGGCACGTATTTGCATAAATCAGGCAAATTCTTTTTCCAATGGTCTGCAGCTTCTGTAGCTTGTTTGAGTGGCCGAAAGTTATGGATCTGCTCTGGTTTTATGCTTTGGAATATCTCTCAGCTTTAATTTTTCTTGGTTCTTTTATCGATGGGTAAATCACCATTGGACTTTAAAAAGAGGTGTTGACCATTTTGGAAAATGACCTCGTGGTGGTGACTCCTAGTATTTGGGTCTCCGCTGACGGCATCCCCGTCACGGTGACTCAACCACCGGGAGCTAGCATCTGCCTCCCTCCTCATGTAGTCACACCAGAGCATTCATGTATTGAAATATGTACTGTTTTATTATAACTTACTTTCCTTTTATTTCTTTTTTATATTACAGTTAGGGTTTTATATTGATTTTTTAAAAAAATATGTGTGTAGGGAGGTTATATTATCCATTAATTTCCTATCAGGCTAGTGAAAGAAGGTACTAGAAAATATTTGTCATAAAAAGGGGATTTGGATCTGGTGGGTTTGAGAACCCCAGGTCTCATGAATAAGTAATTATGCCAACAGCTCATCGTTTACATTGTGATAAGTGCTGCACAGGAAGGGCACAGACTGACAATCCTATTTGGATTCATGGCACGACCCCTGAAATAGTGACTTCCATAAGTCCTGTGTCAGCTATTGTGCCACATGACTGGCAGGATGTCAAAAGGACCTTCTCCTCCTCCTTCTAAAGGGTGCAGGTGGGGAAAAGTGTGGCATCCGCTGGAGAATTAGGTAAGGGTCTGGCTGTCACATTCGCAGTGACAGGGCCTAGATAAGTATGGCATCATGGGGTATGGAGGGCCACCAACAGGGCTCTTGGTCTTCTCTGGATACTGAAAGAAGGCACCACATCCTCAGGAAGACTCCATGTATTAATTCATTTAACAAATATTTATTAATTACCTTCTATGTGCCAAGCACTTTGGGATAAGGTATAGGGAATAAAACTGTCCTATTTGAAGTGTAACATGTCATCAAGGAAACCTGGCAGTAAATAAACAAGTAAGTGTATAGTATGTCCAATAGTGATAAAGGCCCCCAAAAGATAAGGCGACATGGACCTGGGTAGGGAGGCTGGAGATGGGATGGGAGGGCTAGTTTTCAGGTGGTCAGGGAAGGATCTAAGATCAGACAGCATGATCTGTGTTTCCCACACAGCATGAGCAGGCCAGGTGTGGGGTCTCTCACCTTCTCTCTGTGACTCCTGGATTCAGGCTCTCGCATCTCACTCCAGACCAGACAGTTGCCTTCGTCCTTTGCGTCCTTGCTCTTCCACCCAGCCATGCCCCTTACCCAGAACTGCTGCTCGTTTCTGCCACATTGTGCTTTCTGAAATCTGCTTCCAAGTAGGCACTTCCTCAGAAACTGTTACGAGACCTTAATTTTCACAATTGAAGTCAAGAGTCCTGAATGTGGCATTGAAAGCCTTCCAGGATCAGCTCCGCTAACCTTTTCAGCTTTCTCTTCTGCTGTTACCTTTAATAGACCTCATTCTCCAGTGAAACCAAACTCCTGCTCATCAATTCCCAATGTGTTTTCATCTCACCCAGTGGACGCTTTCTCTCCCATTCTCTTGCCTTAGGCCATGCTCCGTTTTCCAAAAACCTAGCCTTGGCGATGCATGCCATCCAATATGCCAGGATGATTTCTCTTTCCCCTGAGAATCACTGCACATATCTTTCTCATTTTATAGTATGGTTTATTCCCTGCTAGATTGTAACTGTGAGTCAAAATAAGCTGCTAGAGAAAACAGTAGGGGAGTAAACTCAACTGTCATTGTGAGCCAAGCAGAAAACATAAAGGAATGTTCTAGTGTGTGAGTACAGGGCAATAGGGTGGGGTGAGGCTTGTGGAGAACTGGAAAGTGTGTGTCCTATGCCCTGTCAAAAGTCACTCACATAGTCCCGAGGCCATGGGTCTATAACTTCTGGAATAAGAGATATGAAGTCTGATTGATATGGACATAAATTATGGTTGTGTTTCTTATTAGATGTGCAAATTTTGGCAGGTTATTGAACATCTTTCATTCTGTTCCTTCATTGTCCTCTTGGGGGTAATAGTACCCATTTCAAAGGATTAATGGGGCTATTTAAAGTCTGTGGTGCACAGCAGATGTTCAGAACGCTCTCTTTTCTCTGTTTCCTCCATGACATCATGCACAATGCTGGTCACATGGTGGCTCTCCATAGCCATGTGCTGATTAGACTGCTCTATATATGAGAGTGGGGGGTCAGGAGTCAATTGAGGGGATGTCCTGGTTGTAACTGATCTGATCAGAATGTTGAGAGGGAAAATTGAGTGTGGGCTGGAGGGTCAGGCTTCACAGAGGAGGTCAGTTTTTTCTGGCTCTAAGACAGGGTAAGGTTAAAGTGAGCAAGTGGAAGGGAAATGGTGAAACTGCATGAAGGAAGGCTCACAGGTAAGCGAGTGTGAGAAAGACCCTATCCGGCCGGGAGCCTTTGGTGCACAATTTTGGGAAAGTGTCAGTACTACTGGTGCGTAGAAATGGATTAAACCAGTTTCCAGAGTCCTTTTGTCTTTAGCCTGAAGGGTGGGTGCTCTTCTTTGGGGCATTAAACCATAAAATCCTTGTGTTGATCCAAACATTGCTCTGTGTGTGTGGTTTGTCTACCATCAGGTAGGTACTTAAAGGCTATTTCTTTTAAGTAGCATTTGATGAAGCTGGTAGGGTCCAGGCTTGCTGGTATAAGGAAGTAGTTGGTAGAATAATGGGTCATTATTATTGAATAGGCCCGTGTAATTAATCTAGGAAAATCATGTACTGATGTACTATATTACTGAGTGGAGTGAATAGTGAGAGTCTTGCGTCCTGGGGGATTGCAGACTTCTTTCAAAGCATTTTTAAAATGCAAATTTCCTCTGCTCAGGTCTGGATTGCTCATTTTTCATCTGTCTGCTTCTCCACCTCAGCTGAGAACAATGTACTTCTTTTCAATCCGACAAAGAAATAGACGTTTAAAGAGGGTAGACAAAGAAGGTAATTGAAAATGTGTATAACTACGTGCATGTGTGCATATATAATATGGATTTGGATATATATGCATATGTGTATATGTATATAAAGCTTACAACTTCCACGATCTACTTTTATGGAAGATACTTGCTAAATGAGAATATAATTAGACTTTTTCTCAATGAGAGGCGTGTACTCTATTTTCTATGAACAGTGAAATTGAGAATGACCACAATTTTGGAGGTAACTCAGGAAATGTAAGCATTTATCATATACAGACACACGCATATGTCTATGTATATATATGTGAATGTACATAAATTACAAATGGATGAAACAAAATAGTCTAGTATAGTTTCCCTAATAAATGATAATAATGATTGCCAATGAGGTGTGAGGATTGAGTTACCTACAAAAAGTGAAGCCAAGAGGTAAAGTGGTGGATAATTCAAGTAATTGAATATATTCATACAAAATAATGAGAAAAATAAAGGCAGAAGCTGATGAATAAATATGGATAGCTTTTAAAGTTTTATTTTTAATTTCTAAACTTGCTTTCAAATGTCTTATTAAAAATTCATGTCATTTACCTAACAAATGCAATCATTTAAACATGGTTTCTTGTACCCTCAATGAATCCCCAACCAAAAAAAAAAATTCATCTCAATTTTTTTTATTACATCATAGCTGTGTACATTAATGCATTTATGGGGTGCAATGTGGGGGTTTTATATACGATTTGAAATACTTTCATTGAACTGGTTAACATAACCTCATATCAAGTTTTTTAAGATCGAAGCAAGAATAAAAACTCTATGGATTGTTACCTAAAAGCTGAAAAATATTATAAAGGAAAAACAGCATATAAGAAATTGAAAGATGTGTGTTACCTTCCTGGTATAAGGATGATTTGTTTAAAAGGCAGTAGAGTTTAGGATGACTCTTATTTGTTGGAAGCATAAAATCAATATATTCTAAAAACAATATGGCTAGGCTGTCTTTAAAAAAAGTCTCAGATGCAATTTGAAATGTTTCGTTACATAAATTGGATAATTTTATGACATGACAAACAGGTACCGGGTCAATATCAGTCAGTTATGTCATGATTTTGCCATTTGAAATTTTTACATATAGTATACCTTTGCATCTTTATTACAAATGACTGAAGGCTAGTTTCCATATTTTACTGATATTTCCATTTCTATAGAAACCTATTTAAAAGTAGTTGATGTGAAAATATATCAAGACTGATACTGTTCTGACCAGATTTTAAGGGAGGATCTTTTAAAAGTCTTTTTGTTTCCTGTGAGACCAAATCCCATCATAATGATTCAAACTGCAAATTATTAGAAATAATGTTATTTCTCCTCAATAGATGACTTTGATAGCTACAACATATTTGCTCTCGTTGCAATGTTTAATTTAAGAAAATCTTAGAATTAGCCTAAGAACTTACCACATAATTTATGGCCCAACTATTTAGCATACTTGGATTCTGTGGCACTATTCATGGGGTTTGTCACTCACAGACATCAGTGTTTAGTCACAGAATTCCACCGTGGAACAGCAGACTTTAAGTGAAAAGATTTCCATACTATATTTTTAGAGACTGAATAAAAATAGACAATAAAAATGTTCTTCACCTCTAAACGGGACATATGCCCTAATTGCCAGAAAGTAGAGTTCTCCCATTATGTTTTTGTGATCTATTGAGTTCATTCAAAATGCAAATGAAAAACAAATACATCAACATGATTGTCAGGAAAGACACAGGTGCTTGCCTTGAGAGTGGAGTGTTTTATGTTACGGACTTTTTCCCACTGGTACTTCTCATTCTTACCTAATAACTTATAATGTTAGGCCTTTTGAAAGCCTGTCACAATAATTGAAGTGGATACACCATCATCTTGTAAAATTTTAAAGAACATTATAACAACAAGTGCAGTGTGAACTAATGATGTGGGGTCTGGAAAGTGGGTCCTGCTTATTACCATAACTGTGTGCTGATCTGTTTCATTGTGAAATGACCAGAGCCAACAACAGAAGCAGATTTGAGACTTGAATTTGTAATTCTCTCTTTTTGCAGAACTGACTTTTGGCAGGAGATTCTTCCAATATTATTTTCCTTAGTGTTCATCAAAAACAAAACTAAGAAACAACCCCCCCCCCCCCCCATTTAATACACGGTGAAAACTTACTAAAAGGAGAAAATCCTTGTGGAAGCCGGTTTTAAGGGTGGACGAGCCTTCTTAAGCAGCATGGCAAAAGTGCTTGGGCACTTTTGGATGTTGGAAAGAAGCTTTGTCCTGGCCAAATTCCTCTCTGCACCACAGCTTCCTCATCTAGAAATGGGGTTGATAATGCATCCTTCATAGGCTTGCTGAAATTATCAAGTGGGATATTCCATGACAAGTGCCTGTCTATGTATCATGAAAGCACTGTTGTTTGAAAAATACCTATACAGGCTACCAGGATCCCGTACATTTGAAAGAAATACTGGATTTGTGTTTCAACAATCTCTTATTGTACATCAGTTTTGCAGCAAAGTACCAAATGAGCCTGGAGAAAGATTGCTGAATGGGAGAATTTATTGCAGCAACTAAATCAGTGGATGACTGGAGTACTCAGTGCTTTCTGGGGGCATCCAATACCTCCAAGTGGATTAGGCATCTGCTGTGCACCAGGCAGGGGTGAGCCTGGTTAGAGTGGGGCTCTAGATATGGCTAAGGCATGATGTATCTTCTCTTCAGAAAGATTGGGGCGACAGATATGTGAGCAAGTAAAGACTATCTGGTGTGATAAGGGTGGTCGTGAACTTTTTGTTATGTATTGGGGCACAGATTTTGTCTTGGCATTTGGGGGAAGTTTCATGAAGGAATCGACATTTAAAGTGGACCTGAAGAATGAGTAGAATTCAAGGAACAGGGCTTGTGAATAAGCTTGGATGAGCAAAAGAGCACCTATGTGTTCAAGAACTTTTATAGAGTAGCTGAAACAGACAGTATGGTGGGGTGGGCTAGGGGACATGATTGTCAAGTGTCCCTTTCCCTTCATCTAGTAGACAGTGTGTGAGCCTCCTAGTACTTACAGACTTTACTGATAAGATAGCTGATAATATTAAGGAATGTCCCAAAACAATAGCATTTGTGGATGGAGAAAGAAAGAAACTTCCCACTGTTGGTGGGACTGCAAACTAGTAAGTACAATTTCTAAGGAAAGTCCTAGAGATGCCTCAGCAAACTAAAAGTAGACCTACCATTTGATCTGGCAATCCCACAATTGGGGTTTTCCCAAAGGAAAAAAAATTCTTTTATCAAAAAGACATGTGCATTCAAATGTTTATAGCAGCACAATTTGCAATTGCAAAGATGTGGAAACAACCCACGTGTTCATCAATACAAGAGTGGATTAATACCATGTCATGCTTTGTGTGGCTGCTACTCAGACATAAAAAATGGTGAACTAATACCTTTTATAACAACCTGCATGAAATTGGAGACTGTTCTTCTATGTGAGATACATCAAGAATGCAAAAATATTTCAAATGGTATATAAAACCAGCCCATTGTACCCCATGATTGCATTAATGTACACAGCTATGATTTAATTTTTTAAAAAAGTGCAAAAACAAACACCACATGTACTCATTATTAAATTGGTATTAATTTTTTTTTTTTTGAGACACAGTCTCAGTTTGTTGCCCTTGGTAGAGTGCTATGACATCCTAGCTCACAGCAACCTCAAACTCCCGGGCTCAAGCAGTCCTCTTGCCTCAGCCTCCTGAGTAGCTGGGACTACAGGCACTGGGCACAACATCTGGCTATTTTTAGAGACAGGGTCTCACTCTTGCTCAGGATGGTCTCAATCCACCCACCTCAGCCTCCCAGAGAGCTCAAATTACAGTTGTGAACCACAGTACCCAGCCTGGAACTAATTTTTTTTAAGGCAAGCATTGAAAACAAAGTTTATTGAGGAAGAGAAAGGTAGATTTACAGAGTAAAAGCAAGATATAGGCTTATAGAGCAAGGTACATTCAATGTAGTTAGTGAACAGACCTCCAATGCCTGGGCAAGTAGGCAAAAGGCAAAGAGGCTGAATTGGAACTTATTAATCAAAACTCATGTGCACGTGTGGTAGTAAAACTAAATGAAAGGCAAGCAGGTGGAGGGGACCAGAAAAGAGGGTACATTCACACCTAATGGGTACCGTGTGCACCATCCAGGTGATGGGCACACTTATAACTTTAACTCAACTGCACAAAAGCAATTCATGTAACCAAAACATTTGTACCCCTGTAATCTTCTGAAATAAAAAGGGACAAAATCTCTAATGCCAAACCCAGATAAAATATCTGTAAATAATAGAAATCTCAAAAAAGAAGAGTTCTTCTTTTTACACATATATTTAATAGCTTCACATGAAATCTAAAGTGACATTCAAACAGCTACTTGGGTCTTCTCCAAAATAAAGCTCTCTTTATAATATATGTTAAAAAAGACAGATGGTGATATTAAGGGACAGTGATTTATTTAGAAGTCTAGTTTATTACACACATAGCAAAATATATCCTTTTGACCATATAATTCAATGAATTTTTCTTTTTTACATATTTTATTTTTAATTGACAAAGTTAGAATAACTTATCAAAATGACATTAGGTAACAAATGTGGATGAGGGTGCAAAGAAAAGGGAACCCTTGTGCACCGTTGGTGGGATGTAAAGTGGTAGCGCCATTGTAGAAAACAGAGTGAGGGTTTCTAAAAAAAAGAAAAATAGAATTATCATACAATCCATCAACTCTGCTTCTGAGTATACATCGGAAGGAAATCAAGTCAGCAAACCTGAGAGATATCTGCATGTTGCTGTCCATTGCAGCCTTATTCACAATAGCTGAACTATGGAACCAACCTAAGTGTCTAATCAGTTGATGAATGGATAAAGGAAACATGGGAGGGCAGTACCTGTGGCTCAAACGAGTAAGGCGCTGGCCCCATATGCCGGAGGTGGCGGGTTCAAACCCAGCCCCTGCCAAAAACTGCCAAAAAAAAAAAAAAAAAAGAAAGAAAATATGGGATGCAAATTCAATGGAATACTATTCAGCCTTAGAAATGGGAAAAATACTATCCCTTGGGACATCATGGACGATCCCATAGGTGCTTCTTTAGAGTCAATATTCTCCCACTACCAGCCCCTGGCACCCACTGATCTGATTTCTGTGCTCGGAGCATTGCTTTGTTCTGGAATATCATCATGTATGAAATTATACAGTGCATAGTCTTTTTTATCTGACTTCTTTCACTTAGCATAATGTTTTGAGACAAGTGTGATTTTTGTGATATTATACAAAAATGGTATCAACATTAAATTGGCATAGCTGAGTGAACCAATGATTTCCAAATGTCTGATCATACGCATTACAGTATGGGTAAAAGGTCCTCTCACAATGCAAGATAAACCGATAGATTTTAAAGTACCAAATATGGAAAGTTCATCAATAGGGTTTCAGATCCCACACCACAGTACTGCTTGTTGAGTATGAGTGTGGTAACAGAGAAAAATACTCATAATTTTCTGAAAAGGCTAGCCAAATACTCTTTTCTTCTATTAAATACATATGTGAGCGAGGCTGGGTTTTTTTCATATAATTCAACCAAAATGACACAATACAAAAGATTGAATGTAGAAGCTGATACGAAAATCCAGCTATCTTATATTAAAGCCAGACATTAAAGAGATTTGCGAAATTTCATAACAAAGCCAGTCTTAGGGTTTTGTTTTGTTTTTCTAATACAGGGACTATTGATAGGAGTAACCCCTATAAACAAAAGCTCTTGGCATTCTCAATAATTTTTCAGTGTGTAAAATTCCCTGGGACCAAAAGTCAGAGAATCACTGACCTAGGCAGAGTGGCAGACCCTGCTGTCGAATGAGAACAGCTGGGAGGGAAGAAGTTAGGGAGCAGAGCGCATCTCTGATTCTTTGGCTCATACTAACATCTGAATATGTGGTTGAGGAATAAATGAAAGTCAGGCCATAAGCCAAGGTAGTCAGGCTAATCAATTCAAGACAATGAAGTCTCTAAAATGAATAGATGATTTTATCGAGGGCCCAGCATCCTGGCCCAGAGGGGCATCCAGGTTGGTCTAGCTGCTGACATAATTGATCTGGAAGAGACTGAGGGTGAGCTGGGGTTGGAGCTGATGGTTGGGTTGGAAGTCTGAGAAAATCCTTTAGATCTATGCAGAAATATCGAATGCTAGCCGAGGAACAGAGCACAGGATCTGTGGCAGAAGTAGCCAGGTTTAGGGAGTCCATTGGCAAGGATGGAAGGAGTTTGTATGGGAAGAGGATCAGAGTGACTTGGCTGAGCAATGCTTGAATCAGCAGAAATGGATTAGGCCTGGGTCCAATAGGGGCTACTTCGAGGTTGAAATGGCAGAATCTGAGTGGAATCCCTCTGAAGGCAGGAACTAGGTACATGGAGCTGGATGGTGGTGGTGTTAGCCTGTGCCTATAGCATGAGTTTTACAGTCTTTGATTAATCACTAGAGGACGAAGATTTATGCTTTGTCCGGTAGGGATGGTCTCGGACTGAATATTACCTCAACACAAACTAGCTGATCTGTGTCCCTCCCTCCTGATTTGCTGTCATATATACACTTATCGTTCAGTTATTATAGTCAGAGACACCTGATTTATTCTGAAACAGATAATGTTTTAAAATGGATGCTCACTGCCACTGTCAAAATCACAACGACATCATGTTCTCCTGAAAGGGCAATAAATTTTCCTCCGAGTTTGGCAAAGTCAGAATTTTTTTAATGTGCTTTGTTAAAATCAAAGGTTAGACTTAAAAAGATTAAGTACAGGTTAACCTAGGTTCTTTATTAATATTGTATTTGTGGTGGCAGTGCATTACACCTATTCTATAGGAATTCTATTCTAATTTAGTAATAATTCATGTCTGTGTATTCAGGATGACAGCATCATTAATTATGTTGCAAGGAGTATAGAAAACATATAAGCCGCTAATGCCACGTGTTACTAGAAGTTCCACCAGATTTTGCATACAACCTAGGATAAAGTTTACCATGAACACCTCGTCTTTAATAAACCCAGGCGGCACCCTACCCTGACACGTTTTTCTTACAGTGCGTTGATAAATACACAACTTAATATTTACTATAGGAAATTCAAAGTCTTTAATTTGTCAAGAAGAATTTAGCCTTCTTTGCAGGAACACTATTATTTGGTTACCTTCTGAGTCTGCTTCCTGTCTGCAAAGTGTGCTCCTTCCCACCCCACCCCCCTTTCTGCCTAATATCCTGTGAAGGTGCCAATTACCCTGCTGCTTATCAGTTGCAAACGATGCTTGGTGCAAAGGGAGCATCAATTATTTGTGAGCAGAGAGCTACGGCTGCTGGAATCATAATAAAGGATGCAGGAGCTTCCAGCTAATAGACTATATCAAAAGGCAATGGATAGACCAAAGAGAGCACATTTCAGAAGTCTATGCCTTGAAGATAAAATTAGGGTCCATTTGCAGACCTGAATGCTATGTAGGAATTTGCCCATGTTAATGAAGAAAACTGGTAGGACATTTTCCTTTTATCCTTGCAGCCTTTAACACACCCTGCAGATTTATTAATACTATTGACTTTTCTTTCCTGAATCTGTAGGGAGTGTGTGTGTGTGCCAGCACACACGTGCACATGTGTGCATTTGCTTTGTTTTTAAATGGTAGCCACACACCAGGTGAAGTTAGGAACAGCTCTTTCCTTGGGTCTTTGTCTTCAAAAGTGAGCCTTTAAAGATGAGTTTGTAAACTTGCTGGGATGGTTATCACTTCGTAGTTTCAGGTTGGACGTCTTCCATTTTTGCGGAGGAGGTTAAAGAGGGTAGGTGGGTGTGGGAATGTCGGCTTCAGCCAGCTTGGTTTGGGTAGCTTATTTCCAATGCTCTGCATAGGGTTTTTAGCTGCTAGGAAGAGCTCACACCTCTCTCTCCTGATACTCATATAAAATAACTCAGCCAGGCCACTTCAGTTTCTGATTAGTGTTACAAGGACATGAATTAAAATCAAACTGACAAAAATTTAAAAAATTAGAATATATTTATAAAAATGAAGAAGAGCCCTGTCCAGCAGAAATCTAATCCTGAATCAACCACTCACCGGTTCTGTGCAGGTGGATAGAGCTGACAATCTTCAATTTAGTAGATGGTTCTCACTTAGGTGGATGAAGATTACTTACAGAATTGCACTTTAAATGAATCTTTTATTATGAATAAATCTTTTATTTTGGCAGAATTTTAGATGTACCACAAGTTGCACAGATGGTGCAGAGAGGCCTCATATTCCCCGCATCAGGCCCTCCTATTGTTAACATCTTGCATTACCATGATGTTTGTTGCAACTAGGGAACCAATATTGTGCATTACCATCTACTGATTTTTAATTTCACCCGGATATTTATTATTTATGGGACACAGATCCAATACTGGGAACTGCTCCAATATTCACGTATTATCATATTAATTTTTCCAAATCAGTTATGTTCTACACACCAGCTCACTGTCTTCCACGCCGATCGTTCATTTGCTCCTGAGGGTGCTATGTTATTTGGGATCCCAAGTGCAACCATGTCCCTGTGTTTCAGCCCCTGAGCTCCAGGCCACGTGGTTGGCTGAAGGTCAGATGCACTAAGTGATGTTTCGGTGTCAGAACGAGGAGATAGCTAGTCAGAAAAGGCGTTTGAAAAATCGCTCCATTTAATTCACATATTTTACAGAGGAGAAAACAGAGGCCCATCAAGGTGAGGTGACTCACCCAAGGTCACGCAGCTGGTGGCAGGGCCCTGGACTGAAGCCCAGCCTCTTAACTCCTCTACACTTACTGCCTCTGATAAAATTTTCACAGTGACGCTTTTATTCTATTTATTATTTATACCCTGCCTGCTTTAAAAACGGATTGGAGCCAACTGCCCTGTGATTTACTTGGCTTTGAACACAATATAGATCATTGGATCCCACATGATTTTAGTGGATTTTTAAAGAAATGAATCATGTTTTCACCTATAAAATTATTTAATACATAGTTTCTACCACTTGCTCGTCACACTACTGATGCCTCACACATAGTAGGCACTCAATAAATACAGGTAAAATGAACAAATGAAGAATGCTTACTTGGATTTATAAAAAAATAATAGCACAAGCAGGTGAGTGAGGCATGGCTGAGTGAGCAGGAAGAAACACGGTCATTAGTTCTTGGCTCTGGGAAAGGAGGCCTGGGGGAGAGAGTGTGGATGAACGATGACTACTCTGGTTCATGATTCCCTGTCTATAATTAAGTGAGCTACAAGGGTGGAACATACAAGGTGGGGTCTGAGACGGTGGACAGCGTTCCATGTCCCACGTGTGACTCTGGGCTAGTGGCTTGCCTCCTCTGAGCCTTAGATTTCTCGACACCTGTTTCTCAGGGTTGTGGCCATGGTGAAATGATGGTGATGAGACAGCTCTCTGCACACTCTGAAGTCTGGGGTAGGTGTTAGTTATTCATCTCTGGGATTATTTAAAAGGAACTCAGCATTTAAGTTTAGTTTTCAACGAAGTACCTGAAACCTCCTTTCTTAGTTTGCAAGTTACCTTGGCATAGTGAAGATTATCAGGAAAATGACTATTGGGGATTGGAAATGGAAAATAAATAAATATCAGGACAGGCTTTGCAGTGCAGCCATATGACAGAAAAGGCGAGTCAGAAATGACAGAGGCCTTGGGACTTAATGCCTGCTTGACAGGAAGGAGACAAACTGAGCTGGGCTCGTGTAGCCTGCTAATAATTTCTGCCTTGCTCTGGCTCAGGTGTTAACATTCTGTTGTTAGGGTGGGGTGAAGAAACCTGGGCAAGCATAGAGGATTTCTTTAGGAAAGCTGTGTGTATCTTAATAGAAAACTTTTCCAATCAAAATGCTCAAAGTGACTCTGACCTCTGAACCAGAGCTTCACGTTGAGCTCAAGCTGGGGCCAAGTTAGAACAAGCAACAGGTGCCCAAGCCAGTGGCCAACATCAAATTGCCCTCTTGAAGGGATCTTTGCTCCTACTGGCTGGGATGTGGTCCATTCAATGCTGTGCTGCTCCAGAGACTGAGAAGTGAGAGGCTGTGGCTTCTTTGCCTTTCTGCCTGTCACCTCCCTCAATGGTGCCATGCCCTACACTCTGGTGGCCTTTGCTGGTTTGTCTGGGACAGCTCTGCCTGTCACAAAAAGGTGCTCTGATGTCCGTCTCTCCACTATTATTTCATTCCTTGTCCCATCTTATTTAAATGTGGTCTGACTGATACCTCCTTCTCTTAGGCCTGTGCTATGCTCTACAACCTTAAAAACCACACCCATGTCCATATAGAAGTGAGTTAATGGCCACCATCCTGGGTAATAGAATGTCCGAGTATCCATCTAGTAACAAGCAGAGTTTAGTCTCGATAGACTGGTATATGTGGGATTTCTGTATGGATCTTTCCCTTCCTCACACATAGACGTATGGTCCAGAAAGAAGCCAGGTGGGGGTTGTAAATTTTGGAATGATTTAGTAGAAGAGAGATTATACTTTGTGACTCCAGTAATATTTGGGAACCATGAGATCTTTGGCAGGACAGGTAGCGTTCCTGCTGGTGCGTTTGTTCTCAGAGTTGTATTGATCCAATGCAGTTAATTTTTAAAAATTGATTTTTATTCTAAGACCTATGAGGGCTTTAAGTCCAAACTATCTGGACATCTCCTTCTAAGATGGCAGAAAGAAAAACTTCCTGCCTGGTCAAAAACTTTGGTGTGTTCATTCACTCACTCATTCAACTAACAAATATTTCCAGTGGATCCACAATTTGCCAGCTCTGTTTTAGAATCTTGGGATGAAGCAACAATAGCCAAAAAAAGGATAAAGTCACTGATTTCATGAAACCTACACTCATAGGAGCATCAACAATCAATAGGCCAGGGAATAAATGATTCAAATATATGTCAAGAGGTAAGAAGTGCCATGGAGAAGGGTGGCTCAGTGTGGGAGAGGCAGATGGGGCATGGAGTGAGGTTCTAGTTTATACACTTGCTCAGGGGTGGCTCTCTCTTGGACTGATACTCTTCTGGGACCTGAATGAAATTAGGGTTGGATTCTACAGTTTCCTATTTCCATTAGCCGGCCAGCTGAGAGCATCCTTCCCAGGGCTTGTGCCTCTGTGCTCTGAGACAAGGAGACTAAGAAAGGGGCTTTCTATCCCTTGATTGGTACTTAAACTCTCTGGCTGCTCAATGTTGCTCATTCTCCCTCATTGGAAGAAAGTGGAGGCTCCATCACTTTGGAGGCAATTGGAGATGGGATAAGCCTGTGGCTACATTTAGGATGAGAAAAACATTAGCAATGCTTTATGGTCATGGGGCAGTAAGGGATATTCTTCCAAATAGTTATTGCTGTAATTCCTACATCTAACTCAATAAGCAGTTTGGAGTGAAATCTTCCAAGCCATATTGCACAGATATCAGACTTCATAATAGTTTGCTGGGTATTTTAACTTATGTATAATAGAACTTCTTTCACAAAGAATATGAGTCAGCTTGGGCCATACAATAAAAAAACCAAAATGTAAATGAGAAATGCAAAATGCAGGACAAAAATAATGTAAATCTGGAGTAGAAAGTCATAATCCAAGGGCGGGGGAACCTAGAATAAAAAGACCCCAAGGGCCCTTTGTGATTTTTCTAGTAAGACTGAAATTTGGTTCTAAGCTTCCTGGTAGTCAAAGGGATGAGAAAAAAGGTCAGGTCTATCATTTTTATTTTTCAGACAAGGAAGAACTATACTACATTCTTAAGGAAAACAATATTCCCTAATATTCTATATGGAATTTCTCACGGGGTATGTTGAGTATAATTTAAGTCCTGTGTATTAAATTTATTCTTTTGAATGGAAGTTATTGTGTTGTACTATTTATTAATAAACTATCTCAAGGAATGATTAACATGTCGTCTGTATTTCCAGAGATAAAAAGAGCCCAGAATGCTACGTGTTGAGTTCTTAGGTCCCATTCTCGTTGTTTTTGTCTTTTCTGTCGTATGTGACTAGTTGGCTGTGACCTTGCCCTGCTGTCAATGCGTGCTTCCAGTAGAATATTCTCTTACTTGACTAACTTTTGGCTTCTGATCCACGCATGAACAGCCTGAAAATATGCTAGCAGAGTTGCATTTAGAGGAGTAAATAATGACAAGAATAATGCAATTTACACACACATCGTGCATGACAGGCTGGGTTCTAGTAACTTTATATACTACATATTAGCTCATTAATCCTGTCTACAGTCTGATGAGGGAGAAAAGAATTACCATCCCCATTTTATGGATAAGAATGCCAAGACTCAGAAGGGTTACCTAATTTGCCCAGTGCCTCACATCTGTGGATGTGCTGAGGGCCCAGGCAGGGCAACTGCAGTATTAAAATGTAAGAAATGCTCAGTGGTCCGATTGGCATCACCTGCCTGTGTTTCTCAGAGCTTTTGGCTTCCCTCGCCTCTCGTACTTAGTATGGCTGTAGACTTGGTGTGCAGAGAAGTGAGGAATGGGACTGAATTTCCTAGTGTCGTTGGATAGAGGACTTTCTTTTTTTTTTTTGAGATGGAGCCTCAAGCTATCCCCCTGGGTAGAGTGACATGGCATCACAGCTCACAGCAACCTCCAACTCCTGGGCTCAAGCAAGTCTCCTTCCTCTGCCTCCCAAGTAGCTGGGACCACAGGCGCCCGCCACAATGCCTGGACATTTTTTGGTTGCAGCCATCATTGTTGTTTGGCAGGCCCGGGCTGGGGATTTGAACCTGCCACCTTAGGTGTACGTGGCTGGTGCCTTAGCCAATTGAGCCACAGGCGCCAAGCTGAGGACTTTTTTTGATAAGAGGAGACGCTGTCTGAGAGACGCTAAACTTCTAAGGGCTGGCCCCATCCTTCCAATTGCAATATCTAAATTCTAACCTCCAATCTTTTTCTTACTCGCTTTTCAAAGTAAGTATATTTATCTGTAGAGCCTGGTTTCCCTAGCTACAAAAATTTAAGATTGTAGAATTGTGGAAAGTGGAAGTCAGAAGAAATGTAAACACATTCAAAGTACCTCAAGCAAAGTACCCTGTTTCTTTCCATTCTGAGTAAGGATTTACCATATGCTCTTTGCAGAGGGCGCCATTAACGGAACCTTACAGGGGCCCAGCTAACTAAATGAATCCATTTATTTTTAAAATGCTATTCTTGCCATTTTACATATTTTTTTATCATATAAAAATGCCTTTGTGGTATTACTGTTTCTTGACCATAATTCTTCTATCCTTCCTCCTACTTTTCTCTGTTTGCTCATGTAGAATTGACCAGCAGTTCAAGTCCATAGCAGAGTCCTCCACCTAAATTTAGACACTGGTAAGTAGAACAAATACAGGAGCCTCAAAGTCTGCGGAAGTACAACTGATAATCTCTCTGGCTTTTAAACAAACATAAATATTCTAAAACTTGCTCTTAGCAAGTAACTTCATAATTAAGTTAACATAATAGCGCTTTGCTTTTTTGTATCACGTTTCAACCAAAGACCTAGAAGGGATTTTAACAAATGTGAGTGCTTTTTACCTTGGTTCCTTAGAAGAGGAGGTTCATTATGCTGATGTGATAGTCACAGAAGAGCCATTAAGGCTGGGCACTGCCTTAGGGCTCTCCAGAGAAAGAGAACCCATAGAAGATACAGAGGAGTCAATTTATTACAAGGAAAGGGTTCACATGGTTATGGAGGCTGAGGAGTCCCAAATTTGCCTCCTGAAAGCTGGAGACCCAGTATGGTTTAAAGGCCTAAGAACCAAAGAGTGTTGGTGGAGGATCCTGTCTGCGTCTGTAGGTCTGACCACCACGGGTGCTGAGGGCAGGAGATTACGCAATCAAGGCAGAGAGTGAATTCAATTTTCTCCTGCATTTTTGTTCTTTTAGGCCCTCAACCCATTGGGTAACCCCCACCCACATAGGGCAGAGAAATCTGCTTTACATACCACACATGTGCATGTGCTAATCTCTTTCAGAAACACCCTCACAGACAAACCCAGCAATAATGTTTAGCTAGATATCTGGGCACCCTATGGCCCAGTCAACGTATAAAGTGAACTAGCACAGGCATGTGTTGCCACAATAGCCCAGACTTGCCTGGACGTAACATGATGAATCATCTTTTACTTTCTGTGTTGGTTCCAGTATTACTTAATAAAAATAACCCACAGAATATACATAGTATCTGTACATTTGGAAGGCTGCTCGTATATATATGGCTGGGGTTCTGTCTAGACCTCCTCGAGTGCCTACTTTGAGGATTTGGTCATGTCTGAATGCAGGATGAAGGTGGAAAGAGGCACTCAATTCAATCAGAGTAAACTGATATGCAAGGGAGAAGAAGTTATATGTGGTGACAGAGAAGGAAGAAGACGAGGAGGGCAAGGCTGCGTGGTGTCTCTGTTTAATACTGATCCACAGTCTGGGCTTAGATCTCCGGGCCTTGTGACAAAAGCAGCTGTATGCAGAAATCAAGAAGCTACTTTCAGAGTTAACACGGTGAGAGGCAGGGAAAGCGGGAATGCTGCTTTGGACTGGATGCTGACGTGGGACTCAGAGTGGGAAAGGTCAACCTCTCCACTTCCACACAAAACACAGCTCAAGGGCTGCCGCCTCAGGATGCACAGGGGACAGTGACCTCAACACGGAGCATCTGGGTACAGGCTACAGTGACAGCAGAGGGACCCACTCAGAGTCTTCTCGCCAGGGACACTGATGGTGAATCAGTGCGGAAGGAGATGCTTGTAGATGGTCTGATTAATTCCTGAACACCTGGGAGGCACCTCTGGTGACTCTGAGATGTGTAAGGGACATACTTTCCAGGCAGCTAAAATCTCACTTGAACAGGTAGAAGCAAGAACTAGAGAAACAGTTTCCTGTTGTCCTCCCGAGTCTATGATTTGAATTCATGGGCTGGTAAGATCCAGAGAAACTCAAGCCTCACATGGTAAAATTAATAAATGAGAAAAAAACTTTTCTGGGGCCCAGACTTACGGTTTATAAACACAGCAAAACAAGCCTACTGTTCAAAAAGAGGTGAGTGAATGTGCCAGATTTGCTCAAGCAGAGCAGCCCAGCTTTCTCCGTGGTACTGGTGGTGGCCTGCCCGATTCCTGGTGGGAAGCTGCCCCACAGGGCTGAGGAGGGGGCAGATCCCAGTCCTGCTTGCTCTACCCGCAGTTACCAAATGCAGCCCCCATCTCAAGGTTCTGCACTGGCATTAGTGACTGGGGTGTTTACTCCCCAGGACGTAAATTAGAATGCATCAGAGGGTTTTATAAAGTCCCGGCCAGTGTAATCACAGCTCCCTGTGGCTCCAGGTGCCCAGCATGTCATATTTCCCACTGACACCAGGCCCCGGGAGGGCGAATTTGAACCCCGGGGATCTGACAAAACCTTCCCAGGGAATGTCTTTCAAGTTTTCACTTTTATCTTAAAAGTGCTGGTAAAATTTTATCCTACTCTATGGTTTGTTTATTCTCCTATAAATGCATGTTGCTTACTTTTAACTAAAACTGATAGAAAGATGTTTTGTCTATGGCTTTGCAAAGTCCTCAGCACATTCCATGGACCTCCAGTGGTTGAAATACATACATTCATGTGTGTACATGGGTCACTATGAAAGTTTTAAGATAGACTGTGTTGTGGTCCATTGTTTCACTTCTAAGCAACACGGTTGACAGCGTCCTTTCTGATTCACCCGGGCAACTTTCAACTTGCCCAGTTATTGGTGTTGCAAAGAGGGCTTCATTTGTTTCCATCTGCACAGATTTTATGTGTCTTGTGTTTCTTGATTTTTATGTATCTTTCTTTTTTTTTATTAAGTCATATACACATAGATCATGAATACATTTATGCATATGTGGGGTACAATGTGTTGATTTTTTTATGCTCAAAACTTTCATAATGACCCACATATATATGATATTTTTACATATATTACATATACCTATGCAAAATATATATATACACATACGTTCAAGGTATATATGTCTTTTTTTTCCAGTAGAAACAGAGCAATAACAGTGAATGGTGGGGCCGCTGCTGAAAGCATGGTTGCTTCATTGCTGAGGAAGGGAAGATGATTCTCGGGATCCCACTGTAGGCCCCTGAAGGTGCAGGAAATGAGGAAAGGGGATGGGAACAGTCCTGGCTGCTCTGGTTGTGGGAGTTTTAGCATGAGGGCTGGCCAGGCTCCAGGCCACACTGCTACCGACACAAGTTCTGGGAGACCAGCTGCTTGGCCAACAGCTCTTCCAGTGTGGATGGAAGTGGGACCCAGGGAGCCAGAGCAAACAAGAGAAAATGTGTGAGACAAATCAACTTGCCCAAGTTTTCTGACATAACTACAAAGGGAGACTCTCAGATATTCATTAGTGTGACAAAAGAGCGGGGCGCTGACCACTCGAATTTAATCTTAATGTTTGTTTTTTTGCTTTTGGGTAGTAGAGGAGGTGTCTTAGGGATGTTGGAAGGGCCTGGGGAACGCAGTACATAAAAAAATTGGATTTAAGATTTAAAGCATTTTATTTATTGTTCCAAGAGTGCTGAAACAGCAATAAAAGCAAAGCAGAATAACATGTGATATGATGTGATATTATTGCATTCCTTATCATGGTTTTTCTGCTTGTTTTCTACATGTATATGAAGTTTCCTCATTTTTTGGGGAATTAAGCTTTCTCAGTTAGCTGTACATCATCAATATTTATTTCTTTGCTGTTAGTTCTGAGTTTTTTTTTCTTTTTGAGACAGAGCCTCAAGCTATCCCCCTGGGTAGAGTGCCATGGCATCACAGCTCATAGCAACCTCCAACTCCTGGGCTCAAGTGAGTCTCCTGCCTCTGCCTCCCAAGTAGCTGGGACCACAGGCGCCCGCCACAACAACCAGCCATTTTCTGGTTGCAGCCATCATTGTTGTTTGGCGGGCCCGGGCTGGGGATTTGAACCCGCCACCTTAGGTGTATGTGGCTGGCACCTTAGCCGATTGAGCCACAGGCGCCGAGCCCATGCTCTGTTTTTTGTTTTTTGTTTTTGAGACAGAGTCTCACTTTGTCATCTTTGATAGAGTGCCATAACATCACAGCTCACAGCAACCTCAAACTCCTGAGCTCAAGCAATTCTCTTACCTCAACCTCCCAAGTAGCTGAGACTACAGGTGCCTGCCACAACACCTGGCTGTTTTTAGAGATTGGGTCTTGCTCTGGCTCAGGCTGGTCTCACACCTGTGAGCTCAGGTAATCCACCAGCTTCAGCATCCCAAGTGCTAAGATTACAGGCGTGAGCCACCACGTCTAACCCAAAGTCCATGCTCTTAAGTACTTCATTCTGCTGCCTCTTGTGCTGTCCTATGGGTATGTATAGATTATTTAGTTGCTGATTTATTAATTGAGGTAAGTGCATGCACAGACTGTCCAGTCCTGGAAGCCAAGGTCTGTCTCAAAAACAAAAACCCTCTGAAAAAAGTAAAAGTTTGTACAGCAAAAGCCTTACTCCTAGCAAACTTAGGTGATTTGGCTCATGATGCTAAATGGAGCCATACCCTCTGCCTGGCTGACTGTGCGACTTTGGGTAAAGTTATACCACTTCTCTGTACCTCAGTTTCCTTTTCTGAAAATAGCAATAATAGTAGTACCTCCTGGCCAAGTGTGGTGGCTCACACCTGTAATCCTAGCACTCTGGGAGGCCAAGGTGGGTGGATAGCTTGAGCTCACGTATTCGAGACCAGCCTGATAAAAAGCGAGACCCTGTCTCTATTAAAAACAGAAAAACTGGGCAGCGTCTGTGGCTCAAAAGGGTAGGGCAAGGGTGCCAGCCCCATATGCCGGAGGTGGCGGGTTCAAACCCAGCCCCGGCCAAAAAAAAAAAAAAAATAGAAAAACTGAGGCAAGAGGATCACTTAAGCCTAAGAGTTGGAAGTTGCTATGAGCTATGATGCCATGGCACTCTACCCAGGGCAACAGCTTGAGACTCTGTCTAAAAATAATAATAATAATAGTAGTACTTCCTCTATGTGGTAGTTATGAGGATAAATGGCTCAATCTATGTGAAATACAGAGAATGGTATCTAGCACATCGTGAATACTTTTTAAAAGTTAGTTGTGATTGTGGGACTTAGAAGCACAAACCTCTTCATGTACATGACTAACATTCATGATAACAAATATAATATAATAGGCTCAGTGCCTGTAGCCCAGTGATTAGGGTGCCAGCCACATACACAGAGGCTGGTGGGTTCAAACCCAGCCCAGGCCTGCTAAAACAATAATGACAACTGCAACAACACCAACAATAGCCAGGTGTTGTGGCGGGCACCTGTAGTCCCAACTACTTGGGAGGCTGAGGCAAGAGAATCACTTAAGCCCAAGAGTTTGAGGTTGCTGTGAGCTATGATGCCAAAGCACTCTGAGGGTGGCATATGGAGACTCTGTCTCATAAAGACAAAAAAAACCCAAATATAATAGATGTGAAGGCCCTTGGAATATAAAAATACCAGTGGGAGAGAATAGTTTGCACACTCTTCGCTTTGGAAACAGTGGAGAAGACAGTGTCCCTGGTCAATGAAATAATCCAGTATACTAAAAGTTGTCAGACATACCATTATTGGACTTACTAGTTCTCTGAGAATTGGAAAAACTTATATAACATTTTCCCCTGCTCCGTTTCTGACCTGGGCCTGACTGCACCCATCCTTAGGCAACCTGGAGGCCCCCAACTCCCGGGAGGTCACCATATTGATGCCCAAGTTAGTGCGGACACCTGATTGGCATAGCACACTACAGCCCAGAATTCCTGGACTCAAGGGATCCTTCCGAGTAGCTGGGTCTACAGCCCCACGCCACTGCGCCCAGCAATTCAGGTGTTTTTGTTTTTTTTGAGACAGAGCCTCAAGCTATTCCCCTGAGTAGAGTGCCATAGCATCACAGCTCACAGCAACCTCCAACTCCTGGGCTCAAGTGAGTCTCTTGCCTCTGCCTCCCAAGTAGCTGGGACCACAGGCGCCTGCCACAACGCCTGGCCATTTTTTGGTTGCAGCCATTATTGTTGTTTGGCAGGCCCGGGCTGGGGATTCGAACCCGCCACCTTAGGTGTATGTGGCTGGCGTCTTAGCCACTTGAGCCACAGGCGCTAAGCCCAATTCAGGTGTTTTGTTGAAACATTTAAGACTTACAGATACCATGAATCCTCGTCTGTATTTCGAATCCTCGTCTGTATTTCAGCCTGTATATCCTAAAAATGGGACCATCTCCCACATAACTAAAAAATATCATCTCAATTAGAATATAACACCAATACAAAGCCATAAGCGATCTAAATGCAAAGTTTCCCAATTGTTCCTACGATATTCCTTTTTTTTTTTTTTTTTTTGCAGTTTTTGGCCGGGGCTGGGTTTCAACCCTCCAACTCCGGCATATGGGGCCAGCGCCCTACTCCTACTCCTTTGAGCCACCGGTGCCACCCCCTAAGATATTCTTTTATAACTTTTTTCCTTCTCAACTCAAGACCCAATCAAGGATCATGTTTATATTTACTTACCCTAATTATTTAATTTCCTTTAATCGAGAACAGTTTCTGAGCCTTTAAGAGAGGCTCTGATAACATGGATATTTTTGAAAGCCAGGTATCTTATACAATGTACCACATTTTAGATTTGTCTATTGTTTTCTTCTGATTAAATGCATATTAAACTTTTTTTTTTTGAGTCTCACTTTGTCACCCTTGCCACAGTGCTGTGGCATCACAACTCACAGCAACCTCCAACTCCTGGGCTTAGGCAATTCTCTTGCCTCAGTCTCCCAAGTAGCTGGAACTTACAGGCACCCGCCACAATGCCCAGCTATCTTTTTGTTGCAGTTTGGCCAAGGCCAGGTTCAAACCCGCCACCCTCGGTATATGGGGCTGGCGCCCTACTCACTGAGCCACAGGCACCACCCTAAACTTTTTTTTTTGAGACAGAATCTTACTCTGTCAGACCAGTTAGAATGCACTGGCACCATCATAGCTCACTGCAACCTCAAATTCCTGAGTTCAAGCAATCCTCCTGCCTCAGCCTCCTAAGTAGTTGTGACTACAAGCACATGCTACCACACCCATCTAATTTTTCTATTTTTTTTCGAGACAGAGCCTCAAGCTGTCGTCCTGGGTAGAGTGCCGTGTCATCACAGCTCACAGCAACCTCCAACTCCTGGGCTCAAGCAAGTCTCCTGCCTCTGCCTCCCAAGTAGCTGGAACTACAGGCGCCCGCCACAACGCTAGGCAATTTTTTTTTTTTGAGACAGAGCCTCAAGCTATCCCCCTGGGTAGAGTGCCATGGCATCACAGCTCACAGCAACCTCCAACTCCTGGGCTCAAGCGAGTCTCCTGCCTCCGCCTCCCAAGTAGTTGGGACCACAGGCGCCCG
>CAUYQV010015142.1:0-27080 GCA_963574575.1 Galagoides demidoff | reverse complement strand
TATCCCCCTGGGTAGAGTGCCATGGCATCACAGCTCATAGCAACCTCCAATTCCTGGGCTCAAGCGAGTCTCCTGCCTCCACCTCCCAAGTAGCTGGGACCACAGGTGCCCACCACAACGCCCGGACATTTTTTTTTAGTTGCAGCCATCATTGTTGTTTGGCAGGCTGGGCTGGGGATTCGAACCCACCACCTTAGGTGTATGTGGCTGGCGCCTTAGCCGTTTGAGCCACAGGCGCCGAGCCTTTTGTGTGTATTTTTCATTAAGGTAGAACACTAGTCATTGCCTTTAGACTTCTTTTTCTTTCTTCTTTTTATTATAATATAAAGATTTGGATTTTCCTCCAGGTACTGCTTTAACTCTGATGCACAAATATTGGCAGTTTATATTAACATACACGCAAATTGAGCTGAAATTATTTTCTCACTTCATTATGTTTTCTTCTTTGGCACATGAGGTATTTAGAAGTGTGGTCTAAATTCCTTCAAATTTTTTTCATATATTTAGATTTTTCCTTGGTATTATTGATTATTATTTCCAGTTGTATTCAGTTGTGGGCCTCCCATGATGTCAATTCCTTTAAATTTATTAGGACCGCAGATGGAGTTGAAATGCATTCTTTGTAGTAACGTATCCTAAGCAAGTATCCAATGTACTCAATACTACCATGAAGCCAGTAGATAAATTAATACACATCCACACAAGAGAAAAACTCAATTCAAGTTGGAGGGAGAGGGGAAGAGAGAGGGAGATGGGTGTGTTCCCACCTAATGGGCACAATAAAATAAAAAAAAAGAGTAAAAAAAATTTATTAGGACTTGTTTTATATCCCAGAATTTGGTCTAAATTAGCGGTTGTATCACAGCGGTTGGAAAGAACATGCTGTGTCTTGTTGCTGGTTGTAACCCTGTGCATGTGGAGTGGGTCAAGGAGGTTGGTAATGCAGCCCATCTTCTAGTTGCTGAGAGAGGGGGGCTAAAAACCTCCCACTGTAATCTTGGAGATGTGTGTTTATCCTCAATTCTGTTGTGGTTTTTTTCTTCCTGTATTTGATGTTTTGTTATTAGGTGCATTCAAATGCCTGTTGTATCATTATCAAAAGACCCTCTATGTCCAGGGATAACTTTTTGTCTGAAAGTCTATTGAATGTTAACATAGACTCCTGGGCTTCTGATGCTTCCTGTGTGACTGGTATGTATTTTTGAATCCATTTACCTTCAACTTGTCTGTCTTTTAAACCTATTTTGAGACTATCTGCCTCTTAATTGTAGAGTTTAGTGCATTAGAGATAATTACTGATGTGGTTGGTAATATATTATTTGTTTCCTGTTTGTCTCCTCTGGTTTCTTATAACTCTGTTTATCTTTTCTTGCCCTTTCTTTCAATTTTAGAATTCACTTTTTTTTTTTTTTAGCTATACCTTTTACACTATTTTTAGTTGTTCTAGGGATCATAATATACGTCCTTACCTCTTATCTTTTTGGTTTTCTTAGGGCTGCTATTGTACCACTAAATGCAAAAGGTAGAAACCTTGAAATTATACATGTAAGTCTCCTGCCGTACTTAATGCTGTATTATCATGTGTATTAAACATGCCTCTATTTTAAACTCCCAAGACTAGTTACAATTTTTGTTTTAAATAAGCTTGGCTATCTAAAACTAAGAGAAAAGTAATCTTTGCTGTGCAGGTATTTACCATTTTTAGTGTTTTTTTATCACCACCTAAATATCTGAATTTTAATCTGTTCTCATTTCCCAGCAGCTTGAAGAAATTCCTATGGCTTTTTTTTGGAGGGGGGGGGGATTGCAGGTCTGCCAGCGAAGAATTTCTTAGTTCTCTTTTACCAAAACAAATTGTGTTTGTTTAGCCTTTGTGTCTGATGTTTTTTTCTGGGTTCTGTTTGGACCTTCCCCCCGCCCCAGGTTTTTCTGGGGTCTGTTTGGACCTTTCCCCAAGGGGGAGCACTTCCCTGTTCCTTCGTTGTGTTGGAAGGAGATGTGGTCCCACTGTCTTTGACCTTCATAGTTCCTGCTGATGAGTTGGCTGATTACATTGTTTGTCCTCTATATGTAACGCTTTGCTTTTCTCTGGTTACTTTCAAGATTTTTCTCTTTCTCTTTGGTCTTCAGCAGAGTCACCAAAGGTGCTGTAGGCATAGAATTCTTTGCATTTTATCCAGTTTGGGGTGGGCTGAGATTATTGCATCCAAAATTTTGTCTTTCATCAAATTGGGGATATTTTTTGGCCACAGATTTTTGGGTTTTCACATGCCCTTCTCTTTCTCTGTCTGCCTCTGGGGTTCCAATGGCATATGTCTTATAGGTCCTTGAGGTTCTCTGTATTTTTTCCAGTTTCTTCCTCTTTGTTCTTTAGGTTGAGCAATTTTTATTGCTTGAGCTTTGGGATCACTGACTCTTTCCTCTGTTGTCTCCATTCTCCTATTAAACCCAGACAGTGTCTTCTTTAAAATTTCAGATACAGGCTGGGCACAGTGGCTCACGCCTATAATCTCAGCACTCTGGGAGGCCGAGATGGGTGGATTGCTTGAGCTCACGAGTTCAAGACCAACCTGAGCAAAAAGTGAGACCCTCATCTCTACTAAAAATAGAAAAAACTGAGGCAAGAGGATCACTTGAGCCCAGAACTGGAGGTTGCTGTGAGCTATGATGATGCCACTACACTCTGCCCAGGGGACAGCTTGAGACTCTGTCTCAAAAAAAAAAAAAAACAAAGAACATTCGGGTGGTGCCTGTGGCTCAGTGGGTAGGGCACCAGCCCCATATACCGAGGATGGCAGGTTCAAAAACCTGGTCCCAGCCAAACCACAACAAAAAATAGCCGGGCGTTGTGGCGGGTGCCTGTAGTCTCAGCTATTCCGGAGGCTGAGGTGAAAGAATTGCCTAAGGCCAGGAGTTGGAGGTTGCTGTGAGCTGTAACACCACGGCACTCTACCGGGGTCAATAAAGTGAGACTCTATCTCTACCAAAAAAAAAAAAAAATCAAATATTGTATTTTGCTTTCCTAGAACTCCCTGGTTTTATTTCCATTTTTACTTTTTATTGAGATTTTTCTAGGTTTTTATTTGTTGTAAAGATATTTTTTATATACTTGGGGGCATTTATAATCCCTACTTTAAAATACTTGACTGTTTTCTTCAACATCTGCATCAATTTATGGTTGGTCACTTTTGATTGTTTTGGAGTGAGTTATGTTTTTCTGAATCTTTGTATGATGAATAATTTTTAATTGTATCCTGGACATTGTGAGTACTATGCAGTAGAGACCTTGGATTTTATTATGTTCCTCTGCAGAGCGTTGGGTTTTTTATTTTATTTCGTTAGCAGGTATTTAACTTGGTTTGATTGAAATTGCTAACTTTGCTTATTAGAACCTCAGTTTAATTCTTCCGTCCTTAGCAGCTCAGGGATCAGACAAAACCTTGAACAGAGTTTATGCACAGAATTTAGGCTCTGCCTCTCTGGCTTTCTCTGTCTGACATTCCCTCCTCACTTTCTGCTGACTGTAGTTGTCCCAAACTCTGTCCTCTGTTCTTCCAAGCTGGAAAGACTGTGTTTTTCTATTGGTGACACGGCCACTCTAATAAAGGTGCCAACTTTTGCCTGGATCAGGTTAAAGGCAACATAAGGGAAGCTTATCTTGTGCTATTTTTATTTTCCAAGTATGGACTTTCCTCCGGAATCTGTCATTCTTGTTTATTCTCCAGGACCCTCAAATCCTTGTTGATTTTTTTGCTTGTTTTTGTTGTTTTGTATTTTGTCTGGATTTCATAGATGTTATATGGAAAGGTCAGATTTTTATAGGATTTATTCAGCCATCGTGGAAGTGCAGTGCACATATATATACACTTATGAGGAATTCGGTATGTCTCCTTCCCTGCCTACTTCTGTAAAATTCTTTTTGTGTACATATATCGGTCAGCATATGTAGCATGATTCAATCCATCAACAACACATAGGATTGTTTGGGGAGTTGAAAAGTTTTGCATAAGTGGTATCAGGCTTTATTTTTGGTTTTGCAACTTCCCCCCCCACTCATTGTAATATTTTGAGATCTAACCATGTTGATAAAATGTATATATTCTTCCTCGTTTTAACTGCAGGACACTCCTCGGTCTTATGGATATATCCCTCAATTTATTTGTCTTTTCTTCTACTGATTGCTGCGTCTAGTTACTTTCTCTGACAACAGTGGTTGTGGTAATATTCTTTACCTGTGCGTTTGGTTATTTTCCTGGACAGACAATGCTTTGACTTCACCAGTTTGATCAGTTGCTCTCCGAAGTGATTGCACCAATGTGTGTCCTACCAGAAGCCTGAGAGCCCATTCCTCAAATACTAACGATGGTTATCTATGAACAATAACATTTCAATTGATTTTTATCTTCTTTTTTTATACTCTGTTACTGAATTGTTTTTCCCTGAGCAGTTATTGTTTTGATAACAAAAAGTAAAGGTTTTATTCCCAAACCAACAGCAGAGCCTGCTCTTTCTTACTCCCCCACCAGCCCAGCAAAATGTTATCGCCCTTAGTTACCTGTGTATCTCAAGCCAAAAAAACTGGGAGGAGCTAAAACTGCTTCAGTTTAGGGGTTTGTTTTGTTTTGTAACAGAGTCTTTCTGTCACCCTGGGTAGAGTGCAGTGGCGTCATCATAGCTTATAACAACCTCAAACTCCTGCCTTAGCCTCCGGAGTAACTGGGACTGCAGATGTGCACCACCGTGCCTGGCTAATTTTTCTACTTTTTGTAGAGACAGAGTCTCATTCTTGCTGGTCTTGAACTCTAATCTCAAGTGATCCTCCCATCTTAGCCTCCCAGAGTGCTAGGATTACAGACATGAGCCACAGTGCCTGGCCCACTTTAGTCCTTAATTATATGTATTTGTGCATCTATTTTTTTGTATTCTCCTCAGTTAGTGGCAAGCCCCTGGAGGGCAGGAATGATACTTCCCTCACCTCTGTGAGACTCGCACTGCCTGGCACAGGGTTCCCAGGGAACTTGCAGTGTGGATACCACCTTCCCTATCACACCAGGGAGAAAATGCTGGAAAACTAACCCAAGTCACACACCCAACCTCTGGACAGAAAGCCTTGCTGTGCCTTCCAACTTTTAACTCCCCCTTCTGGACTAAGACTTGCCAGGGGTTCCCCGGCTGTTAGTCTGTGCTGAAGCGGGGTGCCCAGCCTTGCCCCTCCGGTGGCGGTAGCCTGGCTCCTCAGGGTAGATGGACCGCTGGGTCTGCTGCAGACTCGATGCCTGGACAGGACTCAGTCATCCATTGTGGATGTCAGTTACAAGCTCTGGGCAGCCTGCCTAATCTCTGGAGTCACTTAAAATCTCTGTCGTTACTGCAGAAGTGAATGTTTGGACAATTTATTCTGTGTTCCCTGTCAATAGAGACGCCCTGGAGTCCTCATTTCAGCATCGAGTTTCATTGTTTTAAGCTGAATCGCGCCAATGTGCTCCCAACACATTATCCCCGTAATCGCTTTCTTTTGCTGTGGAAATGATCGGGAAATTGTGCTTTGATACAAGGAAAGGGTGACAAGGCCATGCAGTGCTAAGCTAGGATTCCACAATTATCGTTTGTAAAAGGGGAACGGTTATCAAAGAAGCCGCAGGAGAACATCTCGGGGCCACCTCTCAGAGTCAGAAAATTTAAAACATATATTTCACAGACGTACATTTCGCTGTAAACCTCTCTGCATAATGCATGAGATTCGATTTAATGTCATTGTTAATTCTGGTGCTCACAATGGTGCACTCTTAAGGGAGCCATCATTTTTATTTCAGTTTTTTTTTTTTTTTCTGGCAACAGAAATCTGAGGCCGTTTAGGGTTGCTCTGAATTATGTGAGCACAGATGCCTTCCTGGGGCGGGGGTACAGATGCTTGGCACTGTCAAGAGGCCGTGGCGGGGGAGACAGGCAACCGAGGGTCCTGGGAGCCCACTCGGGCCAGGCCTGGGCTTTCTGTGCCTGACTGTGGTGGGTCAGAGATGGAGGGTTGTGTCTTAAAAAGAAATAATGAGTGCATGAATGAAAAGGAGGCTTTGCAACAGAATAGAAATGAAACCATTTTGATTTTCAACATCAGTTTTAATCAATTTGCAAGATGTACAAAAGAACTATTCTGGCCTGGGTTGGCTGGGCACGACAGAAAGCTAGAAAGATCAGAAACGGCAGAGAGTGTGTGAAGGAGGGGTGGGAAGGGAAACGTGAATGGAGGAACGGGGAAGACGGAGACAGACCTGGGACCAGATGCTCGGAGGAAGAGCTGGGGGAAGAGTCCAGCAGACAGCATGAGGGCAGCAGGCCCCAGCGGCCCCTCTGAAAGCCCAGGGCTCGGGGCTGGCTCCCTCACAGTCTTGCCCCAGAGGCCTGGGACAGTGAGGGCGTGAGCTGTGGTCCCCCAGCTGGGTGGGGGCTGGTGTTTCTCAAAGACATCCTGGGCCTCCAGCCTCTGTGCATTGCAGGGACATGTACAAACCAGTCCCCTCTGCGTAGGACAACCTGCTGCTGCCTCAGAACTGCACCCAGCAGGCCTTACAGCACTGCAGAGCCAAGGGCCGTCTGGGAGGAACAAAACCTGCTTGAACTCAGAGATCTATGGCTGTGGTGCAATCAGGAAGTGTCCAAGGCACCGTGTGGCAGCAGATTAATCTTCCGTGTCCTTACTGGTTGTCACTCATCACCTGTGTTCACATGGGAAACAGGCACAGAGGTCAGACGTGCTTGGCGTCACGGCACAGGAACACACCAGACCTTGTGGTTTCGGGGCTGTTGGCAGAGCTGGAAGGGAGCCTGCCCACAGTACAGGTGGGAACCCCGAGGCCCAGGGGCCTTGCCAGGGCTCCCACAGCCCCGGGGAGCAGGGGGTTGCACAAGTCTGAAGCCCAGCTCTGCCACTCGCCAGCTCCGTGACTCTGGGCCTCTGGGTCTTGTCTGCAGCTGGGAATGAGAACATCAGAGGAAGGAGGCACAGATGCATTCCATGTCCCCATGTGAGTGAACCCCCTTCCAAAGGCTGAAAGAACTGCCCAGCAGACCCACGGGCTCGTGGGCAGTAATAAGCAGCTGTTGTTTCCAGTTGCTGGTTTGAGTGGTTTGCTACACGGCATTGCAGCAGCAGCAGGTGACAGGTATAAGGCCTTGGCCCATATATTCCCATTTTTAGCTACGCCACATTGGATTATAATCCAAAAGAATCATTCTAGCCAGGGCATGGTGGCTTACACCCATAATCCTTCAGACTTCGCAGGTCTGAGGCAGGATTGCTCGAGCCCAGGAGTTTGAGGGTAGCAAGCTGATTCCACCACTGTACTCCATTCTGGGCAACAGACTGAGAGCAAGACCCTGGCTCCAAAATAAATAAATAAATAATCTGTCTTGATAGATACATTCTCTTATCCCAGCCCACAGGTCAGAAACAATGGAGAAGGGCCCAGGAATCTGAAGCGTGGAATTTTCACTAGAAGGTTCTGAGTTTAATGCCTGGTTATTTTCACAGATGGCAAGTTTATAAAAGACGCCGTGCAGAGGTGATCGGCTTCAGTGGCACATTTCTGGCACTAGAGGTGTCTCCTGGCTGCTGTCAGGGGACTCTGAGGCAGGATGGGCGTGGCACGACCTGGGGCTTGCCTGTGTGCGGGGAGGGGTCTGCCCTGCCTGCCTGCCTCCGCCGTGCCCACGGTGTGCTCCCCGGGGACCTCTTGGGCACTGAAGATCTTTTCGTAGTATTCAATCAGCAGTTCAGTGAACAGGTTCAGGGGCACAAGGGCACTCAGGGAGGACACTCCCTGGGACGGCCAGATTAGGTTCAGTCCAAAGACACAGGCCAGGTTGGAGCTGTTCATTTTGTTGAAAATGCTCTCCTGGGACACCTGGAACAGACCACATGTGACTGGGTAAGTGAAGCCGAAGGCAGCCGAGGGCTGGCATCACCTCCTACACCCCAGGAGGGACTAGTGCAGTGAGAAGAGCACTGGACTGGGAGCCAGCGGCCTGTACTACCTCAGTTTCCCTACCTGTACAGGGAAGGGAATGGCCTCACTACACTGGGGGTCCCTCTGGCTCTCACCTCTGTGACCTCCCTTCTGGGTTTCCTCAACACCCCACTGCCCCCTCTTCTATATAGTGAGCTCAGAGTCAGGGCCTGTAGCACAGCTGGCTCAAGCCCAGAGACCCCTCTGACCTCCCCACTGTGATTGGTGGACTAGGCATGATGGAGACCAGCCAGCACGTGGGGATGGTTGGGAGGAGAGACAAGAGCAGAAAGGGCTCCCTGCCCGTCTCAGCCAGCACCTCCAGGAAGTGTGATTCACTGCTCACTATTTTTTTTGAGGTAGGTGGGGTCTTGCTTAGTGCCAGGCTGGCCTCAGACTTCTGGCCTCGGGAGACCCTCCCACCTTGGCCTGTAAAGTAGCTGGGACAACAGGCTTGAGATCTTGTGCTTGGCTTTATTCCTCCTCCTCTTACAGTGAGGAAACTGGGGCCCGGAGGGTACAGAAGACTTGCCCAAGGTCCTGTGGCCAGTGGCAGGGGTCCACACAGGCCATCAGTGGGTATGGCCTGTTCTCACCTCCCTACCAGATCCATACTGGGAGGACCTCGGAGAGTCAGAACCAGGGATGATGCTGAGCTGCGAGGGCCAGGGGTGAGCAGGGAGCTGGGGGACAGGCGGTTCAGCTGGGTGTTGCCGCCCAGTTACCAGCACTTATCTGCCCACCCTGCCAGCCCTTCAGGTGTGTGCCAGCTAAGTGAACCACAGGCCACCCTCCCCACAGCCTCTGTTAGGGAACATGGCCTTGCTGACACCTTGATTTTGGACTTCTGGCCTCTAGAACAGTGAGATGGTAAATTTCTATTGTTTAAGCCACCCAGCTCGTGGGCCTTTGTCCTGGCAGCCACAGGGATCTAACACACGTGGTGATGTGCATCACCCACCGGAACCTATTATACCTGGCAATGGGGCGCCTCCCATGGGAAGGCTCAGCCAGCCATACATCAGGACACAGCCCCCACTCCCAGAGACTCAGCCCAAGCAGGTGGCTCAGGAGCAGAGGACCCCCATAAAGAAGGTCACTGGCAATGAGAGGGGTAGCCAGGCACAGGAACAGGCAGAGGCATGGGTGGCCCTGCCTGGCAGACGGGGTGTAGGGTGTTCCTAGAAGCGTTGGTCCTTGACCAGGCCTTGGATGGAGTTCTCTGGTAGCAAGGGAATGGGATCTCAGGCAGAAGGGGGGTTGTGACCCCAGACCCCAGACCCAAGACAGGTAGTATATGGGTTGGTATAGGCACCGCCATGGACAGGAGGAGCCTCCAGGGCCAGGCATGGAGCCCAGACTCACCGTGTGCAGGAAGCCCATGAGGTAGCTGAGGACTGTGTAGTTGTGCTCTGGGAGGCCCCGCAGGATCTGGCGGCAGCAGGTGACGCGCAGGCTGCTTTCCACACCTGCAATGGCACCAGACTCCTCTCTTAGGTGGCCTGAGGTCAGCACCACGCCCTCCCCCAGGAGAAGGGCACAGGTGTGGGGAAAACAGCTCCAGGGACAGAGTGTCCCGTGGTCAGGCCTGGGGCCCCCACTTCCCAGCCCCATGGCTGTTCTCAGCAAACCCTCAGCCAACTCTGTTCCTGCTCTTTACAGCAGGCAGAGTAACTAGGACCTCCCAGGAAACTGGGAAAGCCTAAAACCAGGAGTGAGATCAGCCCGCAGGTCAAAATTGGCACATTGCCTTTTTTTGTCAATAAAGTTTTATTGGAAGACAGCTACAGCTAATTTGTTTGCATAATGTCTGTGGCGGTTTTTGTGTTACTACAGCAGAGTTGAATTGTTTCAATAGAGGCTGTACTTATGGCCCACAAAGCCTAAAATATTGGGCCTTTTACAAAAAGTTTGCAACCCTGCTGTAGACTACCCTGTTTATAATTCTCAGACCATGTTGCTCTTGGGTTGGTGGCCTACCCTCCAGGGGTCTGGTAACTTTCCCACTCACTGAGACCCACAGTGTCGCTCATAACCACAACCTCCATTTGAGTTCTGCAACCTTCAAATCAAACCCCACCAACCAATAAGTTCTCACCAATCCCCTGCTGCAGACATGTGTGTGCACACATATGTACACACATTCACACCCGTGTGGTGCACCTGTACCATCCAGTGGTAACGGCAGGTGCACAGTTACTGGTGAACACGCTGTGTGCTTGACAAACTCACAGCAGAGACACAAAATTCCCTGCTGTGAAAATTCTCACTGGCTTCTTAATAAGAGCTATCATTTATTAAAAATAAAGCTGTTCTTTGTAACAGGACACAGGTTATATTAACAAGGGTATGACTGGAGTGTTCCATTTAGGAATATGCACAGAATCAACATGACCAGAAATGTTTAAGAAACTAAGGCTGGGCTCGGCGCCTGTAGCTCAGCAGCTAGGGCGTCGGCCACATACACTGGAGCTGATAGGTTCGAACCCAGTCTGGGCCTGCCAAACAACAATGACATCTACAACCAAAAAATAGCTGGGTGTGTGGCGGGTGCCTGTAGTCCCAGCTACTTGGGAGGCTGAGGCAAGAGAATCACTTGGACCCAAGAGTTTGAGGTTGCTGTGAGCTGTGACACTATGGCACCCTACCAAGGGCAAATAGTGAGGCTCTGTCTCAAAAAAAAAAAAAAAAGAAAGAAACTAAGGCTGAGTTTAAAGAGCCAAACAAAGGTCCTAGAAAAAACCCAGCCTGCTCCCTGGCTTACAAGTGAGTGAGAATGGTCACATCCTGGCAGGTCCAGGAAGCTTAAAACTTATGAGAACCTTGAGAAGAGAGGACTTAGGTGCAGCCAGCGGAATGAGATGTTCCTCAGACCCGCAGGTGCTGCCAGCAGAATGTGATAGCAAGTTTTTGGTTTGGCTTCTGGTCTCAAGGGGTTTAAAAAGTGAATCTAAGATTCTTTACTAAAAGTTCCAACAAAAGAGACTTATAAAGAGTCCAGATAGGTCAATTACCATTCTTACTGCACTTCTGTAAGTAATCAGGTCAAAAGTGATGAGACCAGATTTTGTGATTCAGAATCAAAACACGACCGGGCACTGTGGTTCTTCCCTGTAATCCCAGCACTCTAGGAGGCTGAGGTGGGTAGCGTGCCTAAGCTCAGGAATTCAAGACCACCCTGAGCAAAAAAGAGATCCCATCTCTACTAAAAACCAGAAAACTTAGTTTGGCGTTGTGGTGGGCACCTGTAGTCCGAGCTACTCGGAGGCTGAGGCAGGAAGATTGCTTGAGCCCAGAAGTTAGAGGTTGCTGTGAGCTATGATAACACCACAGCGCTCTAGCCAGGGGCAACAGAGTGAGACTTTTGTCTAAAAAAAATACATCAAATATCAAAATGGTGGCAAGAGATGAAGGTTTCCGCAGGAAGCTGTAGCACGCACTGGTGGAGTCTCCTTTGCCCTCCTGCCCCAATGCTCCCAGCTCACACTTCAGTTTTCTCTGCCCTCCTGACTAAGCACCACTGAGGACCCAAACCGTCATTGTCCCAAAGTCCTGCAAGCTGCAGGCGGATGACTTGATCATCGCATCAGATCCCCTCTGGACAACCCTGTGCCTGGGCCACTCCGAGCTCCCCAGACACCCAAATCGCAAACTAGGAACCCAATAGGCTGCCGCCCTCCCTCCCCGGGGTAAGGATGCGCCAACACCAATGCCTAGAAATCTTTTGGGTTTTTTGGGAGACAGAGTCTTATTTTGTCACCCTCGGTAGTGCTATGGCGTCACAGGTCACAGCAACCTCCAGCTCTTGGGCTTAGGCAATTCTCTCACCTCAGCCTCCCAAGTAGTTGGGACCACAGGCACCTGCCACAATGCCCAGCTAGTTTTTGTTGCTGTTTGGCCGGGGCTGGGTTTGAACCCACCACCCTCGGTATATGGGGCCGGCGCCCTACTCACTGAGCCACAGGCGCCGCCCCAAGAAACCTTTTCAACTGTGTGTTCTCTAGACTCAGAAACTGAGTGTAGAGTTTGTTCAAACCATTCCCCCAACTTCCCATTCTCAGTCAACCTGGCATAACTGCACTCAGGCCTAACCATGGTTCGGGTCTCCAGTTCCCTGCAGCCTCCCGCGTCACAGAAAACTGCCAGACGGGCTTGTTTTACTCTCGTAACCTGCCTTTGGTCAGTGGTTTTACAGCTTCTCAGCCAGCAACCCTGGGCTGGGTGGAAGGAAGGTTACTCAACCCGTGAGCACCACGGACTCTGATTCATCCCAGAGGGCAGAGAAAGGATTTACAATTGTAAGCTTTTTATTTATTTATTTATTTATTTATTTATTTATTTATTTATAGACTGTCTCACTTTGTTGCCCTGGATTGAGTGCCCTGGTGTCATAGCTCACAGCAACCTCAAACTCGTGGGCTGAAGAAATCCTTTTGCCTCAGCCTCCCTCTACAACACCCAGCTAGTTTTCCTATTTTTAGTAGAGATGGGGTCTCGATCTTGCTCAGGCTGGTCTTGAAGTTCTGAGCTCAGACTATCCACCCACCTTGGCCTCCCAGAGTGCTAGGATAACAGGTGTAAGCCACTGTCCCTGGCCAACTGTGAGCTTTTTAAAGGAATTGCTCCAAGAGGGGGCTCTGGGGCCTGTCTGCCTCTCATCAGGTCTTGGCTGGAAGGAACAGTAAGTTCCCCAGGAAGCACCAAGCTTCCTCAGGCAGGAACCTACAGAGGCTGAAGGGGCAAATGAAGTCTGGAAGTTTCTCTTTAGGACAGAGCCTATCACATTCAGGTTGGTGGGGCTGTTGTCCATCCTGCCTGCTTATCCATCCCTGCACTGGGCCAGACCATTGGGCAGACAGGCCCCTGGTCTGCATCCACTGGGTAACTGCCTCTGTGTGTGTGACTAGCTCTGTCTCTGTGCGACCCACTGGGCTCTAAACTCCCCCAGGCATGCCACCCACCAGCCAAAATAAGCCCCCAATGTTGGTCATGACCATCTGGTCTGTGGGATGGTCACTTCTCCCATCTCAGAGGGGGCCTGGCCCTCAGGTGCTTGCAAGAAACTGCTGAGTAGAGGGGTGTAAATTTTCCTTGGAGTTTGGGGTCCTGTAGCCTTGACGGGTGGCCACCAGCCTGAAATCAGTCCCCAGCCCCCTGACCTCCTCCAAGGTGTGACTCAAAGCCCCAACCCTCTGTGGGCAACGCCTGTGGCTCAGTGAGTAGGGCCCCGGCCCCATTAAACCAAGGGTGGTGGGTTCAAACCCGGCCCCAGCCAAACTGCAACAACAAAAAAAATAACCAGGCATTGTGGTGGGCACCTGTAGTCCCAGCTACTGAGGAGGCTGAAGCAAGAGAATTGCCTAAGGCTAAGAGCTGGAGATTGTTGTGAGCTGTGATGCCGCGGCACTACCGAGGGCAACAGAGTAAGACTCTGTCTCCCAACCCTTCCGGAATGATTCCTTCCTGAGTCATCCACAGAGGTCACCTCCCAGGACAAAGGCCAGGCATTCTCTGGGTGAAGGTGACTCTGACTGCACAGCAGGGAAGAAACCCGATCTCAGGCTGGAGACCATCTCTAAGAGATCCTACCCAGCTTGGGAGCCAGCAGCGAAAGCAGGTCCCACTTTGCACTCACGGTGCTCCAAGAAGGGAGCGGGCTGGAGGCAGCCGCCTATTAGAGTGACACTGTCTGGTTGCACAAGGCCTGAGGGGTTTCCCGGTCTGGTGAGGCCTCCCTGGACTTTTGAGGTGCCGCCGCGGCTGCGAGTAATCTGAGCCACAGACACACAGAGCGGTTGACCGACTGGATCGGGGTAGGGGGCAGTCTGTGCCATCACACTCTGCCCCTGTCATGGGGCTTGGCACTCCACACTCCTGGGAGAAATGTTGGCAGCCCTTCTCTAGATGAGAGTGCTAAGGTTGAGGCTGCTCCGAGCAGCACAGGGAGGGGGTGCAGGCAGGACTCCAGCCACAATCATGTGCCCCAAATCCAGAGACGCCCTCCACCACCCTGCCTCCCAGCCAGCTGCACCCCAGGGTCTGGCCAGAACACCCTGACCCTACCTCCCCTGTCCTTGGACTATGTGGCCAGGCTGTGCATGGTAGGGCAGACCTAAAGGCACCCCTCTTGTCCCGCAGTCCCTGGTGACAGGATGATGCTGGGGAGATGCCGCCTTAGTCATCTAGGCCTGGCTGGGGCCAGCAGCTTGGGGACAATGTCTGAGGACCCCCCACCCACCCTCAGGAGGGTACGTACTGGTGATCCCAAGGATCTGCTCGTAGGCCTCAAAGGTCAGCAGTGGTTGGGGCAGCTCTCGCAGGAAGGCCTTCAGGATCACAGCAGGGATGTGGATGTCCCCATAGTCGTCAAAGTTCACGGGCTTCCCTGCACAAAGAACACATCACAGCTGAGCTCTGGACTCTGGCTCAAGGCACAAAGGCTGGAGGAGAATTGGTGGGCAGAGTCCCCTCGCCGGAAACCCCGGGTCATGCTTGGCGGAGGCTGGAAAGGTTGTCACAGTCTCTGCGGTGTGGTTATTTCCTGACTAGGACATGGGTTCCCAGGTCCAGCTTTGGCTGTTGCTGTCTCAGTGCCCAGCATGGACAACAGTGGCCCACAGGCCTGGGACGGGACAGCTGACAGGTGCCCCCCTCAGGCTGGATGGGGACACAGGATCCATGTAGGAGCCAGGGCAGGGCTCGTCAGCCAGGCACAGCTCATTAGCCAGGCTCTGTTAGCGTCAGAGCTACGTGTCCTCAGCTCAGGGCCAGCGTGTGGGCAGAGGCCCCACTCAGGACCACAGGGTGCTCCCAGTAGCTCCTGGACAGCTGAGCCTTCCCCAGAGGGTGAGGCAGGTTAGGGTCGGGGGCTAAGCTGCCTCCGGGGAAGGGGCCAGGTGGGAGGCTCAGGGCAGGGGGCTCTGAGGGCCATGCTCACCTTGGTTGAAAAGCTTCTGGATCTCACGGACCGTCTGGACGCTGGCTGATCTTCGGAACAGGCCCTCGGCTCGGAGTCCTACAGGGAGAAGAGCCTCCAGGCATCTCACGGGTTCTAGCACACTGGGCTTCCAGAATGTTCTGTGACTTCCTCTGCCCACACCCTGGCCCTCCTGTGGCAGGAGGGCATGCTGTCCTGCCCAGTGAGGTCCCCCTATCCCTCACTCCCACCTTCACCCCTCAGATCCCCGTGTTCTGCGGCTTGGAAAGGGGCTCTGCCTCCCACCAGCTTTGTGACCTCAGAGAAAGCACTCAGCCTCTCTGAGCCCAGCTGCCTCATCTGTCTACAGAGTAAGGCCACGGGCTCCTGTCTCCAAGGGCTGCAGAGAGGACTGGACAGTACCTGGCACCCAGGAGCCACACACATGTCACTTCCCACAAGAACCCAGGACTGAACTATCCAGTGCTGTAGCCACCAGCTGCATGCGGGGATTTAAGTTTGACTTTAATTAAAATTAAAATGAAAAATCCATCCAGGCAATCCCACAAGCCACATATGAAGGGCCCTATTGGGCCACTGCCACAGGGGGTAGAGAGGTAGAGAAGAATCCCAAGTTCTACTGGACACCATTGGTGAGAGTTGATTGTATCAAAGCAGAAATCTGCCTCAGTTGGCAGTTTACAAAGAGGATTTTCAGCTCTTACAACCGGCTCATGAAAGTGGCTCATAAGTCTCTTCATTTTTTAAGCCAGGGTGGGGGGTGTTTGTCCCTCCCTGGCTGACTCTCTTCCATCCTCTTAGGCATCCTTAAACTATGGCCCGTGGGCCACATGCGGCCCGCCTAGGACATTTATCCAGTCTGCCAGGTGTTTTCACTGCCGCTGCTTGTCCTGCTTAGCAGCTGACTTATCCTGGGGCCCGTGGTCTGGCCCTCCAATGGTCTGAGGGACAGTGAGCTGGCCTTCTATTTAAAAAGTTTGAGGACCCCTGCTCTTAGGGCTCAGTTCAACCATCACAGACAGAATTCTGAGGTGATTCCCAGATCCCTGGCCCCTAGGGGACCAGAGGACCCACCACTTGGAGTTTCCTAGGTATTCAGACACTAACCTAGGTACTGTAGAGAAGGGGATCTACAGACAGAGTTCAGGTCTAAGCCAGGGACCTTAAGATACAGAGGTGACTTTGGGTGGGCCTGACCTAATCAGGAGCTTTCAAAGGTTCTTCCAGGGGACAGAGATTCCCAGCACAGCGCAGGGTTCCCGCAAGCAGTGCTGTTGGTGGGTGGGACTCAGAGCCTCTGGCTGCTAGCTGAGGCCCCTAGCTGGCATCCATGGAGAAGCAGGGACCTCAAAACTACATCAGCAGGCGGGTGCAGTGGCTTATAAGGCCAGTAGTCTATTGAGCTCAAGAGTTCAAGACTAGCCTGAGCAAAGATGAGACCTTGTCTCTACAAAAATAGAAAAAATGGCTGGGCATAGTGGTGGGTGCTTATAGTAGCAGCTACTTGGGAGGCTGAGGCAGGAGGATCGCCTGAGCCCAAGAGATGGAAGTTGCTGTGAGTTGTGATGCCACGACACTCTACCCAGGGCATAGAGTGAGATTTTGAAAAAAAAACAAAACAAAGAGCAGGATTGGCCAGCGATCTGAAGACATAGACTCGTCTCCTGGCGCCAGAGTGTGAACTCCCAGAGGGCAGGGACAGTGAGTGTGGTCACCACAGGCTCCAGCCAGGCTGGATCCCTGTGAATACATGTCTAATCATGTATACATTCAACAAATACTAGGTTCCTACCTAGTAGGACTGTGGGTTTTTTTTTTTTTTATTGTATTACTTATTTTGAGATAGTCTCAGGCTGTCTGTCACCCTGTGTAGAGTGCCACGGTGTCATAACTCACAGCAATCCCAAACTTCTGGGTTCTAACAATCCTCTTGCCTCAGCCCCCTGAGTGGCTGGGACTACAGACCCCCCACCACCACCACCACATCCAGCTTTGTTTTTCTATTTTGAGTAGAGATGGGGTCTCATTCTTGCTCAGGCTGGTCTCATACTCTTGAGCTGAAGCAATCCACCTGCCTCGGCCTCCTAGAGTGCTGGGATTACAGGTGTGAGCCACTGTGCCAGCCAATTTTTTTAAATAATAAATTGTGTCAAAAAAGAGAGACTCCTTTTCACAATTTCTGGTATCTATCTGAAATACGGAATGAGAAATCCTTCCCTTACTGTCTGGTTTAAGTAGAAACAGTTCAAAACAACAATCACAGATCTTCCAGGCTGAGAGAACATTTCACGATCAGAACACACCATCCTGGGCAGCTCCTGTGGCTCAGAGGAGTGGGGTGCTGGCCCCATATGCCGGAGGTGGCGGGTTCAAACCCAGCCTCGGTCAAAAAATAAAAAAAAAAAAAAAACTGCAAAAATAAATAAATATAAAATAAACAAAAGCACACACCATCCCCAGGGCACATGGGTATCAGACCACAGGGCCCCAGTCAGAGGCCCACACGTAGTGTCCTGGCTAGAGGTTACCTCCCTGGGAACTATCTTCCTCCCATGAGAGTAAAAGCAGCCTCCACGCATTCCCTGTGGACCTGAGTTCTGACCTCAGGAATCTTGGAGAGGCCACAAAGCTTACCCTTTCCAAGTCCCTGACCTCGCTGTCCCCATTGGCATCTATAAAGCCAAGTTCGTCATGCCAGAGTCACCACCACTGAGGAGGGCTCCCTGCAGACATGTACTGTGTGACGTGCTTCACGAACATCGTCTCACAGGCCTCACAAGCTCTGTTATTAACCCCACTGGACAGATGAGTGAAGGGGGACTGGAGAGGGTAGGAACTGGCCAAGGTCACACAGCTAGCACATGGTGGACCCAGGATGCAAACCCAGAGTCCACACCTGGTGCCTCAGTGCTCAAGCCCTCTCCCTTCCTGGTCACACCCCTGGATAGGACCCAGCTCCTCCGAGTCCCTGGCCCGTGGGGCACCCAGGATCCGTGACAGACCTCCCTGGGAGGAGCACCAGCAGCCGTTGTGCCTCCTGGCCGGAGCCGGCTCGCTGTCTCACTTTTCTCTGTCAGGTAAGTCACTGTGGACCTCAGCACAGGAGGGATGAGTTCTCCATCATTTTTGTTTTTGAGGCTGAGAGAGAAGAGAAAGCAACAGTTTTTACCTGGGCGTGGAGAGCATGATTAGCAAAGGCTCTGGCCCCCGCCCCCTCTGTACCCCAGTGGAGAGAAAGGACCAAGGATCAGTTCAGGGCGACAGAGATGTGGCCTTGGCCCTCAGGAAGTACGAAATCTGTGGGCCAAAAGAGAGGCCAAAATAATAAAAAGGATAGTGCAGCATCAGAGAACTCCATCAGAGGGCTACATGTTATACAGGGAAGACCAGGGGCTGGGGAGGGCCTTAGAGCTGGGTTTTGAGGGATGAGTAGGAGTCTGCCAGAGATTAAAAAGAGAAGGACATTCCAAACATGGACATGACAGGGCAAGGGTCAGGGTTTGGCTGTGAGAATGGAACCTGCAGCTCTGGATTGGACACTGATTCAATTAGAAAACATACTTGACAAAAACCCAGTATGTTACCTCAGACGGGCTAACACCCTGTGGCTTACTATGCTATTTTGAGAAAGAAATTCATATAAAGAAAGGTCAGTTCTACTTCACAGGTTTTTCTCTTTCCTCCTCTGCTGAATTTTCTCTAGAGCATATTTGAGAGGAAACAAGGCTCTGAAGTCAGACACCTGGTTTAAATCCTGCTCTGCCACGTTCTGGCTGAAAAGATTGTTAGGGAGAATCTGGAACAGTCTTTGGCCTACGGCTAATTTAGCGCCACCAGGAAGGGGCATCCCCTTCTTGGGACTCTATCCAATGCCTCGGCAGTTATGAAGTCTTTCCACTGAAGGGGGGGGGGGGGGATGGCTTAGCCTTCCCAGCCCTGGAAACTTTTTCTTCTCCCCTGTGAACAGTGAGGTCAGTGCTCAGCCAAACACTTGCGGGGACCTTCCGCAGACCTCAGAGTTCCATCTTCGTGCAGTCCCTCCTCTCTGGAGCTCTGCCCCGCAGATGCTGGCCACCATGGCCTCAGCTCTGTGCTTTAATGTTATCCAGAGGTTTACAGAGGAATCAAACACTTGGATCATGTAAACGGCTAAGACTTCACAAGCAGCAGCGACAAGGCCATGACACGTCCTGATCTCAGTGTCGTCTGGCTCTACAGACTCATCTTCAGGATGCTGAGCAACAGTCCAGTTCCCCCAAGTACCAGGAGGTCCTGTGGCTGCAGGAGTGTGGGCTCCCCTGCCCTACTCCCTCCACAGGGGGGTGGCCTGGGACCCAAGCAGAGGGTATCCCTGGGGCGGGGGAGTGTGGCAGACCAATCTCCCAGAATCCCCCAAAGCTGTGGGCTCTTTGCCTCTTCTCTGCCTCCCCCAGAGCCATGAAGACCTGCCCTAGTCCCAGCCCTGCCTGCTCACCCTAGGAGCTGGGTCACCTCATCCTCTCCAGCCTCAGTTTCTCCATTTGGAAAGTAGAGATGCCAGTGACCTCTCTCTCCAGGCTCCGCAGATATTAGCAATGAGGAATGCAAAGGCTTTGTTAGGTCACACGCTAATGAGTGGTACAGATGATTATAATAAACTCATTTCAGCTGGTGCTAAACAACCTTCCCCAGCCAGGTACAGGAGTAGGGGGCATCCATTCCACAGATATAAAACAGACCCAGCTGGGCTTCAAGAACTAGCCCAGGGTCACACAGCAGGAGCCCCTGGGAAGTGACTGGTCCTGGAGAGGGACCCACCTGAGGGCCAATGAGCCTCTGGGCTAGGACCGGCTGCTAAAGTCCTTTGGCCTACTTCTCGGTCTTGTTTTGTTTTTCAAAAGCAGAATTTCAGGGCAGGAGGCCTTTCAAATCAGGTAGCCCATCCTCCCTGCCTTCTCCACAGGCAGAGGAGAAAACCCAGGTCCTAAAAGGCCCCCCCCTCCCCAGCACCGCAGGGCTCCCAGCCAAGCACAAACTAAAATCCCGCCTGTGCATTTTAAGAGCACCTGCCTCTCACTGGTGCCTCCTGTGCCAGCCAGGGAATGGGGCCCCTGGCGTGAAATTGCTGTTCTTCAGAGAGCAGAAACCCACAATTTGGATTTCTCCTCCCCTGCCCATCCCCTACTTGCTGGCTTGGAGAGAGGTTCGCTCAATGGACTGAGAGTCAGTGCCGAGAATAACAATTACCGGGAAACTCGGGATGCAGATGTGTGTGTTTCCTGGCTGGAGGGGTGGGGGGTGGGGATGTCCTGGGCAATGGAGAATTCTATCATACCCCACTGCTGCCCTGAAAATGTGTATAAGTCAAGGTCAGGTCTCAGCAAGGACGCAGGGACTGTATTAAACTCACACTCCGAACTAAAGCTCCAAGGTACACCCTGGGAGGGAGGCACTTGGGCCCCAAGCACGCTCTGTTGTCAGCATGTACTCTGTGGCCAGCGGGTCCCACCTGGCTCTTGGACGGCTGTCAGCCTGTCTGAGGCACTGGGGATTTTGTCAGCATATAATTCTTGTACCCCTCCCTTGGGAGATGGGCTTAGAGTAATTCAGAGCACGTTGTTTCCCTAGGTTTGCATGCGAGGAATACACAAATAAGGAGGGATTCTGGCTTTTTAAAAACAGCAGGGATGGGGAGGGAGGGAATGGCAATGGAATTATAGCAAGGATGGGGAGCGCTGGGGCACCCAGGCCGTCCCCGGCCCTCTGAGATGGGCGTGCATCTTCTGAACACCATATACCCCTCCCAAATTCTGAGTGGGGAGACTGCAGCTTGTACCACTGACTCGCAAAGTTCTCAGCCAGTCAGCCAGCGAGGTCCTAGGCACTGACAGAACGGGGCAGTGCACTGGGGCCTACTGTGCGCCACAGATACTCCGCCCGGTCGCTGCATCATCATGCGCCTGTTTATAGAGGCAAATTATTTTATTTGGAGTCACACAGTTTAGGGTTTCAAATTTAAATGTGACTCTGAAGTCCTCGTTGTACTTAGTTTCAAAAGGAACAGACCAAAACCCTGTATTGTGAGTTGGGGGGGTTGGTGTGAGGCCAGGGGTGCTGGGAGGTGACAGGTGTCAACAAGGATCCAGAGCACTGCAGTGCCCTATTGGCATGACTGGCCCTCCTGAGAGGCAGGTGGGTAGTAAGAAACTGCTTGGTATCACCACTAGGGACTGCCCCAAAGCTCTACGGGGGTGGAGGTCCTGGCAAGTCAGGCTGGGACACAGCTCATAACCAGAGCCCCAGGAAGGCCAGGTCCCCACCCAGAGGCTAATTGGGAAGAGCAGGATCGAAAAACCTGGCTCACTGATAGCCACGTGGTCCCGGAGACCAGAGACGAGCTGGTCCCAAGCACAGAGAGAACCAGACTTGAAAGGCAGTCGTCATTTTCTCTTCCCTGGTCCAGACAAAACCTGCGCTCTGGGAAACACCAGAAGATGAGAGGGCTGCATGGTCCTGTGTGCTAATCAGTTGATCCCCTACACGGGCACAGAGCAGTGAGCGCAGCCCAAGTGATGGAGTCCTGCTCCCTTCTCCCTGCAGGGCAAGTTGGCCACGGGAGGCAAAGCTCTGGGGAAAGCATCCCTGAATACAGAAGCGTCCCAAAGCTCCAGGGAAAGGCACAGGCCCTGTCCTGGTGCACTTACTATTGCAGGCTGACTCCAAACTGCTGGGTGGGCAGTGGTGGCCTCGGCGGTGGTGTCTTGATAGAGAGTGGTGGCTGAGCCTGGTGTAGGCTCCGCAGCTTCTCATCATACCTGTGGACACAGCAGGAGCTCGACTCTCACCTGGCAGGGGACCCTCAAGCCACGGAGTCCCCTTCCAGGTGCTGGTGGGGGTGTCTCCCAGACATCTGTGGGACACCTGAGCATCTCATCACCACTGGGTCACTCGCACACACACAAACATTCACATCCCTTCGTATCCAAGGCTGTGAGGTATTCACACAAAAGGCAGGACACACCCCCAGCCCCTGTCAAATGCCCAATCTCTCCTGCCAACCACTGGCCACAGCGGCCCCACGCTGACCAGCAAAGCAGGCAGCCATCACCTGGTCTCCTGAGTTACTACTTCATGCTGAGAGCTGACTCACAAGGCTGAAGGGACCCTGGCTCTTTTGCTCATCACCTCATCCCTGGCCCCTAGAACAGAGTTTGCTACATAGTAGGTGCTCAAGTCAAGTATCTGTTGACCGAGTGAATAGAACCAGGACTGACCAGGTGAATGTGAGGAGGGTGAACTCTGAAGGGGCAGCTCAGCATCCACAGGTGAACAAAGCTTGCGCACAGCATTTGGCAGTTTCCCAGACACTGCACGTCCTCCCACTTTTCCTTCCTTCTGGCAAGTGTGTCCTGAGGCCCCATTGTATGCCAGGCACTGTGGACGCAGCAGTGACCCAGCCATGGCACGGCGGGGAACGCGCTGACGTGAGCCAGCAGCTCACAAGCAGGGCAGTTGTGACACCAGCCGTGCCGTGGGAACACAGATGCGGTCAAGTGGGCTGGCTGGGACGCAGGGAAGGCCACGGAGAGGGCGCTCCCAGCCAAGCCAAGGGGGATTCTTAGGTCCACCTTATAGATCAGGAAACTGCAGCTTGTCAGAGTCCAGTGTGGTACTCCAGGTAACAAGCTGGGACTACAGCCTGGATTCAGGACCTGAAGCCCCTGCCCTGCCTCGACCCTAGTGGGCCTCAGACTCTGGTGCTCACAGCACCCAGCTAGGGAGCATATTGGGGCAGAGGTCTAGATTCATGGCCTCCCAGGTATCAGGGTTCACTGTCCTCTGATTCTGCTGCGGGATCCATGGTGCACCCCCAGAGGCCCTGCTGTTGGCTGAGTTCAGAAGCTCCCACTAATGCCCAACCCACACGCCTCTCCTAAACCTCACCCCCAACACCCAGGACCCTGCACCCTTGGTGTCACCGCCACCCACACATTCCAGAGGCCCCAGAGTGCACACGGTGATGCCACCCACTTCATCCTCAAACCCAGATTTCTTATCTCTTTCCCATGAAAGAGGCTGCCCCCCACCACCCTAGTGCTGCCTGGGTTCTTGCCAAAGCCTACAGCAGACCGGGGTTCCCTTGTCATCCTCCCATGGCCTCTGGGCCTAGGCCATACTCCTCTGCTGGGCTCTGGGAAGTCCCTGGCCCAAGGTGACCTCCAGCTTCACGTCCCCCACCCTCTGCCTGATCACGTGGGCTGCCTTACAACTTCCAAAAGTTCACTCATACTTTCCCCACAAATGTTTGCAATGAGGGCTCCCCCTCTGTGGGAAGTGTCCTCCCCCGGCCTCTTGATCTAGCCAAGTGACCCTTTGAAACTCACTTTTAGTCACCTCCTCCTGGAAGCCTTCCCAGATTCTACTACTTCCCCTCCACATGCCCCGGTCCTTTCCCCAGCTGGGTTCAGTGCCTCCTCTGGCTCCCACTAACATGAGTGTCCCAAGGGCAGGGACCGTGCTCCCTAGACATCTCCGTATCCCCAGCACCTGGCATGTGGCTCAGCATCCAAAGGCCACCAGCCTCCCCTGCACACACCTTGTTGAAGGGCCTGCTGCTTCAGAGAAGCCCCTCAGAGAGGGAGATGCCAAAGGGCAGAGGGAGTTGGGGTTGAGGGGCTGCAGCTGGGGCAGGGGGGTGCTGACACGCGCCTTCCTGGGCTGCGCTGGGCCTGCCTGGTCCTGCTGCGTTTACGCCTCGTGGCAGACACACCAATTATGCTTTCAGTACCCAGCAGGCAGGTTGTTTTCCAGAGCACCTGCCCGTCCCTGGGAACATTTCATTCTGTACATGGCATTATCTACACGCCCAAGAAATTCTCCTAATTCTCTGCTCAAAAGCAAAATTGGTGAACACTGAGACGCAGCGGCCACGTGACAGACTATTTTTCAGACGAGGTCTGCAGGGATGGTAAGGAAAACCTCCAGTCCTGTGCATGAGCTGCCCGGGCTCGATTCTCAGGGTCTGCGGCCAGGCTCTTTCATGCAGATCGTTGCTGATGCCACAGATTTTTGAGCCAAATCCAGCCTAGCACACTGGGAAATTAGCCTTCCAAACGAGTGGGAGTCCCTGAGGCCTCTGACACCTCCCGGGACGGGACCCCAGGGCACTCACCGCAGCACCTCGGGGGGTATCAGCAGCTGGTCGCATTTGAGGTGTTCCTGGAGCTCACTCAAGTAGTTGAAGTAGATGACTTTTTTCCCAAACTTGTGACTAAGAAAACAGAAGCAAGAGAACACAAAAGGCCAATTAAGTGGTGGCAGAGAGATGGGGGCTGCAGGGAGGAGGGGGTGTTGGCAACGGCGACCTGAGGCCTAATGCGGGCGTTTCTCTTATTAGGAAAACGTAGATACTGACACAAGTGAAACCTGAAATGACAGCAATAGCACATGGCGGATCTCTGACACACAGAACACTCTGGAGTCTCGTCTGCATGAAAACAAACATCTCCCTCCAATTTGAGTGTGGCCTGAATTTGCCCAGATGCAGGAGGTGGCAGCTGAGCTCCAGGGAGAGGGGCTCGGAGGATGAAGGCCCCAGCTCCCCGCGGCTGCACTGCCGGTGACGGCTTCACATTTGGCCTTGTCACACTTGGCCTGTGACAGTGTCCTTGAGGGCGGGGACCAAAGACCCTCCAGGTTTGTCTCCACACAGTGTCTCTTTGGAGACCCAAAGAAAGCAAGCATAGCCACCAGGCCAGGCGAGCCCTGGGGGGATCCGGCAACTCTGTCTTTCCCCTCCTGGAACCTGGGACAGTTCCTGCCACCACTCAGGGCCTTGCTCCCCCATGAAACCCCGGGTCCTCCCTCCCAAGTGAGACTATGTGCGTGGACTGGTCCTCCGCCTGACACCTGGCAGACTGGTGACCAGTGACACTCCTGGAGACTGTCCTTGTTCTTGGCGAGGCTCAACACCAAAGTGAGGGTTATGACTGGACAAGTGAGCATGTGGCTGCCCAGAGTCGTCCCCCATGCGTGCTTCAGGGCCATCGGGTTTCTGTTATGATCTTAGACTGGCATTATTTCCTCATTGTATCTATTTAAAGTGTACAACTATTAATGTGGGTAAAAAATTGTATGTTTACCAGAGAAGGAAGGTTACATATTCACCAAAACCAAAGATATTTTATGTTACTTTTATGACAATTTGCAAGTCTTGATAAAAGTATTCACATGTTTTCAGTGTTGCTTGCATTGTCAAATTAAAATAATCCAAATTACTTTTGCAAAAACAAAAATGCAATTAGGAGGATCAAATGGGGCAGCAGAAGTAAAACACTTGACCCAGCACCAGCCCCCTAGCCCTAGGAGTCCCTCCCTGGGCAGGTTTTGTGCTGGACCAGCACCTGGACCCCAAGGAAGCTGACCATGCACACGGGCTCCTCCTAGTGGACGAGGGAGATGCAGCCCCGGGACCTGGACCCACAGTCACCCACCCAGTGGCTTTCACCAGTCTCTACCCTTCGAGGACTAAACCAAGGAAGCACCTCGGCTGAGGCTGCAGGAGCCACCAGTGTGCTGTACCCTTCACCCAAGTGACAAGTGGAGGGAGAAGGGCCTGCCTGAGCTCTAGCACTCCTGGGCCCTCAGGGAACAGGCTAGTTAGGGTCCTGCAGGGATGTTCCCCTCCCCCACCTGCTCACTTGGGATGGTCTGGCCTTCACCCCAAGGGAGCGAGATCTCTCCAGGGCTGCCAATGCCCACGTGGGAGGAGCCCAAGAAACCTTGCCATTCTGCGGGGACTCTTGGTGGGCACAGAAGCACAGCTCAGACTCGCCTGAGGCCTCAGATGCCTCCTATCCACATGGGAGCCCCCTCACCGTTCCCCCTGCAGTCTGTCCAGCCTCCCCACCCCCAGCATGCTGGGCTCTGCTGAGCACTGGGCTCTAGGGGCAGAGGCAGGCAGGGCCCTCAGCTTCCCTCTCCCGTCCAGGGAAGGGCCTTGGGACCAGTTCACCTGGGGGTCCCAACACAGCGTGCAGCAGGGTCACTGCCCTGCCTCCAGGGCAGCGTTAGGAGATCTGGGCTGGTCCCAAGGGCTCTCCTTTGTGTGGGCACTGGAGAAGGGCAGAGCTCTTCCTCTTTCTCCATTTTGGTATGAAGACTCCTGGGCTCAGAGAGATCACATGGCTGCCTGAGGCCACACAGCCAACAGGCAACAGAGCTGAGTCCAGGTTCAGAGCCCCTGACTCGGATTCCGTTGGTACCATCCTAGCACCTGCTGTGTCCAGGCCTGAGGTAGGATGAGGGTGGAGCCACACAGGCTCAGGTCAGAATCTCGGCTCAGGTCCTTACTGGCTACATGACCTGGGCTAAGCTGCTAACCTCTTAGAGCTTCTTTAAAAGAAGGAAAATGTGATTGACTTCATAGGATTGTTTTGGGGTGCCTGACACATAAGGTATAATAATCTAATAGGTCACAAAAGGATAACAAAAAATTTTTCAAAGACAACACTAGCAGCTAACTTTGAGCATTTTCCAGTGCCTGGCAGGCCCTGTTCTAAATCCTCTCCAGTGTTAAGTCAGTGAATGGGGAAACGGAGGCAGAGTGGAGTTGCCTGTCTTGCTCAGACAATGATGGTTATGGGGCAGAGCAGGTCCCCGAGGGAGTCGACTCCAGAGCCCCACATCATCCGGATTGCCATGTGGCAAATGGAACAGCAAGAGCAGGTGAATTTTTCCTAAGAAAATCTTTAGTAGAGATTTCCAGGACTCTAAGAGCTGATCTAGTGTGAGTGACTGATAGGCACATATGATACCAGGGTGTGAGTCCTGGTTACACATAACACAACATCCCACCCCCCAATAGGTATGCAACGTTGGCAACTAGGGAGGGAATTCTAGTAAAATGAAATGCACTCGGCTTGGCGCCTGTGGCTCAATCGGCTAAGGCGCCAGCCACATACACCTAAGGTGGCAGGTTTGAATCCCCAGCCCGGGCCCACCAAACAACAATGATGGCTGCAACCAAAAAATGGCTGGGCTTTGTGGCGGGCACCTGTGGTCCCAGCTACTTGGGAGGCAGAGGCAGGAGACTCACTTGAGCCCAGGAGTTGGAGGTTGCTATGAGCTGTGATGCCATGGCACTCTACCCAGGGGGATAG
>CAUYQV010015141.1:0-11729 GCA_963574575.1 Galagoides demidoff | reverse complement strand
CAAAAAGGAGTATGCCAGAATCTTGGGTAATATTAGAGAAGTTTTCATTTATAATGGTCTCTAGAATGGCTTCCATTTCTCTAGGGCATTCTTCTTCCCCTTCAGGGATACCTATAACTCGTATATTGGACTGCTTCATAGTGTCCCACAATTCTAGCAATGAGCGTTCTGCTTTCTCTCTCTTCTTTTCCGCCACTTTAACAATTTGGGTTATATTGAGGGCTTTATCTTCTAGCTCAGAGATTCTTTCTTCAGCGTGGTCTAATCTATTACTGACACTTTTTATTGTGTCTTTGATGTCTCTGATTGACTGCTTCAGTTCCTTCAACTCTGCTATGTCCTTTCTGTATTCTTTGTATCATTGATCTCTTATTTGATTCTGCTTTTGAATTTCCTTCTGGTTATTATCCACTTTTTCAGCAATTTCTTTCATAGTTTTTTGATTATTTTCCACTTTCTCAGCAATTTCCTTCATTATTTTTAACATATGTATTCTAAATTCCCCTTCTGTCATTTCTAACATTTCCTTATAGGAGGAATCCTCTGCTGTAGCTACCTCGCAATCCCTAGAAGGAGTTACTCTGGACTGGCATTTCATGTTGCCAGGATTTTTCTTCTGATTCTTCTTCATAAGTGCTTTCTTATATCTGTTTCCTTACCCTAATTTTCCTTTCACTTCTTCTTGTTCTAAGTTACTTTGTTACTGGCCTAAAATTTTAATGAGTCCTTTTGGTACAATACCAGAAGGATGAGACGATTGAGGAGCAAGAAGGGAAAAAAGATATTAAAAAAGAAAAAAAAGAGAGAGAAAGTAAAAAGAGAGAAAGAAAGGAAGAGGGGTGAGTAAAAGGAAATATTAACAAAAAAAGAAAGACACCAAAAGAAAAAGACAAGAATAGTAAAGGTGTATAGTAGGGCATTATGACCCACCCTTAAGGACCCCCAGTCTCTGGGGGTTCCAGGTTGGGTGATTACCTTGAGGTCAACAGCTCTATGCCAGCTGGCTCAGACACAGTACCCCACCTCCACCAGGTAGAGAGGAGAGACCAAAATGCTATAAATCAAACCATAACAAAAAAGCAAAAACCCCTAGTAGGATAAAGTTGAGAGGCAAAAAAAAAACAACAACAACAACAACAAATAATAGGGGCAGAAACACTGACAAAAATAAAATTCTATTTGTTAAAGAAGGCAAAAATGGAAGGTTGTATATAGACTAGAAAAAGTATCAAAAGAAAGAAAGAAAGAAAAGTTGAAGTTCAAAAAAAACCAAAAAAGCAAAAACCCCCAAAAACAAACAGTATATATATCTTGGTAAATATTGTCCGGGCAACAGGTGATATTCTGAGGAGAAGTTAATCCTAAAGTTGATACAGCTATACAAGATAGAGACTAGAGGCCTCAACTGGTTTTACAGACCCTGCAGGCTTAGGAGCCCAAATATCTCGCTGGCCCACTTAAAAGATTCTCCAAGCCATGGGCCTAGGCCAAGCAGAAGCTTTCCAAGGAAAGCACTTATCCCTGGGATCTCTCCTGATGTGCCTGCCTGTTTATCCAATACGCCAAATCCAGTTTCCCTCAATGCCCCTGAGGGCCAAGGGTGTTAATCTACCAAAAACCTGGATCTCCGCACTCCTCCAGTGTCACAGCCCCTGCCTTTGGGCAGCTCAGTCACTAGATTACTCCCCTGAGGACTCCCGGCTGATCCCCGCACTGCACCACACAGGAGCAGCTCCCCCACAGTAGCTGTGCAGGCAGCACACAGCTGAATGGCATTAGCTCCTTACTGGCTCAGCAGCTCACTCCGGGGGGCCCAGACAGCACCCAAAGTCATCCGCACACTGGCCCAAGGTCTCCCAAAGCAGTTCAATGAAGTGTCCAAGTCCAGACTAACCAAAACAGCCCCCAGGCAAAGCTCTTCCCACTTGTAGCCTCGCTGTTGTTATAGGTACAGCTGCAGGCAGCCTCCAAACAACAAACAGGCACCCACTACTTGCCAGTTTTCCACTGCTTCTGACCTCCTCGTGGGGTCCTAAAGTCTCTCACTGACTTCCTGGGTCACCAGAGGACAGCCCCTGGGCAAAACCCACCAGCCAGAGATACCTGGAATCTTCTCTCCCCTTTCTCACTGCGCCCGGTTACACAGAAGCTGCTACTCAGCTGCCATCTTGCTGATCCTACTGTAACTCCCTCACCGTGATTTTATGATCTCTATTCTGGAGGCTAATGAAGGTAAACAACTCTCCCAGAGACAAGGAGCTAGTGACTGACCAAGTAAGGATTGAAACAACTCTGTTATTTTCCATGTTAGTGTTCACACTGCCTTTCTCAGAATGAATACATCTATTACAAGAACTGTAGTCCAATCTTGGGGACATAGGGAAGCAAAATCCAGTCACAGAAAGGCTTAGTTAAAATACAGATGGCATCTGGACAGTACGCACAGCTCACAAAGACCTTTTGCGTCCACTGCACCATTTGATAAGCCTAACAGTGCCACAGGCATTACTGCCCCAGCTCCAGAGAAGTGCCTTGCTGAAACAGAGTGCGGGGTAGACCTGAAGCTCAATCTGCACAACACCCTCAGTCCTGGAAACCTGAGGAATCAGTGAGCAGAAGTGGGAAACAGGACACTACTGCAAAGCTCTACCCTTATATGCCAGTCTAAGGCTATGCTGATGAGCTTCCTAAGGTGGTCCCTGAGGAGAAGGCCACCAGAGCTTACTCAGATGCAACACACCCTCCAGTCAGAACTATGCTGTGCTGTGTTAGCTGACATATACTCACCTTAGTTTCCTCTTCAAAACTCCTCATCTCATGACATGAAGGCTATGTTAATGAGTTTGATGAAAATATTTCAAATTGTATATGAAAACACCACACTGTACCCCAGAATTGCATTAACATACATAGTTATCATTTAATTAAAAAAAAAAAAACTCCTCATCTCCCACTGACCCATCCACACCCTGTGTCTCCAGCTTGACCCATCTCTCATTAGTAATCGGGCTCCATCTCCATCCTGGGGCTCACCTCCCCTTGGCAGGCTGCACTGCCCTTGGTTGGGATAGCCATTGGCTGAACCTGCTGGGTATCTGTCCCTGCTTGCCTCTGCTCCCCTGCCCTTCACCTCTTTCTGGTGGACACAGTGGTCCCTCTTGGCAGATGGGCTCAGTGGTGGCCTGCAGGGCAGACAAGTGAGTCAGACCCCAGGGGTTTCTCGGGTAAGGTCACCTTTGGGACTGGTAAAACCCACATTTCCAGGCCCTTACCCCTGAGGTTTTGATTCCATCTGGGGTGCAACCTGAGAATCTGCATTTCTAACAAGTTCTCAGGAGATGCTGGAGCTGCAGCACAGGGCAGCACACCAAAGATGCCACGCTCTAGTCCACTGGATAACAGAGAGCAGCGCGGGCTGTGAGTATTAAAAACTACTGGGGCACAAACTATTCCCTGAAAAAAAATGGGTTAAGAAGCCTAGGATTCCCTAAAAGGGGCACAAAAGACAGCCATTTATTTAACAAAGGCTTGTTGGGCCCAGGAGAGGCAGGACCTGCTTCCCAAGGCTTTGCAGACCCAGCATTCCAAGCTGCAGGCCCCTGCAGGGCTAATCTGCACTTACTGTATAAAAGTCTTCCTACCAATGGTGTGCTCCCAAGTTCACCAATTTAAAAAATAATCCTCAAAACACCTAAGCCTTCTGACTGCCAACCACAATCCAGGCACTTTCAGCATGTTGACCTCTGGACTCTGTACAGTAGCCATGGAAGCAGATCCTATGACTCCCCACTTGCCGATATGAAAACTGAGCACAGAAAGGATAAGTCACCTCCCTAAGATCACACAGAGGGGAGTGGATTCACATCCCACAATCCAGACTTCAGAGTCCATCCACATGATAGACATATCTGAAAATTGGAAAACATTTTTTCTGTTAAAAATAGTATTATAAACAAATGTACATAAAATTTGAAAATAGAAAATGATAGTCACAAAAAATATATACCAACCATACCCCACTGCACACAGAGCTATTATTTACTTTTTGGTCTATCAACTTTTATTAGAGGGGGAAGCTACAGTTATATGGTAGGTAACTGAGACATAGAAAATTATTGTAATATATGTTTTATATAATGATGCTTAGAAAATGCAGTCTACATATGATTATACAGAATGTGTGTTCACTGTAAGAACTGAAATTAAATACAAAGAGCAAAATAATAAACATTCAAAATTTCAGGGCTAGAAACTCATACTCCAGGAACTGATGAGAATTATATGTAAATCAAAGAACCTCTGTAGAGCCTGCTGTGGTGGTGTACACCTGGGGTCCCAGCTACTGGGGAAGCTGCAGTGAGCTGCATTCATGCCTCTGTGCTCTAGCCTGGGCAACAGAGTGAGATCCCTTCTGGATTTTTTTTTAATAACTTTTATTGTTTTATCTTGCACTTTTTGTTCTTTAATCCATCTTGAATAAGTTTCTGTGGGGGGGGGTTTGTTGTTGTTGTTGTTGGTGTTTGGATAAAGAGTCTCACTATGTTGCCCTCTGTAGAGTGTTGTGGCTTCACAGCTCACAGCAACCTTCAACTCTTGGGCTTTAAGTGATTCTCTTGTCTCAGCCTCCCAAGTAGCTGGGACTACAGGGGCCTATCATAATGCCTGGCCTGGCTATTTTTTGTTGCAGTTGTCATTGTTGTTTACCAGGCCCAGGCTGGGTTTGAACCCTTGGCTCCTGGGGTATGTGGTTGGCACCGTAACCACTATGCTACAGGAGCCAAGCCAGATCCCTTCTCTTAAGAAAAAAAAAAAAAAAAAAGGACATCCATATAGAGCAAGATAACAAGAAGCAGGAAGAATGCATCTCCACACTGACATTCACAGAGCTCCCAATTTCCTAATTTGCTTCCTTACACTGATGTTTTTATGTTGTGCTTTTTTGTTACTATTGAAGATGTGCCTTCAGATATTTCAGCTATTTCATTTTGTATTTAACAGTTTTAATGTAGCAGAGACACCTAAGAAGCCACTCAATCTCCCTCATTCAAGAATTTTCTGGCAGGCGTCTGTAGGCCCAGCTACTTTGGAGGCTGAGGCAAGAGAATTGCTTAAGCCCAAGAGTTTGAGGTTGCTGCAAGCTGTGATGCTACAGTGCTCTACCGAGGGTGACACAGTGAGACTCTGTCTCAATTAAAAAAAAAAAAAAAAAGAATTTTCAACTCTTTATCTTAACTCAGGACAAAAAGACACAAAAAGTTTATGATATTAGAGGAAGGATTTAGCATAAAATTGGTAAATATACAGAGTGTTAATTTCACTGGAGGATGGTAGGGGATACAGAGATATTTTAACTGAGTTTTTGCACTCCTAACCAGTGCTTTGTTATGTGCTTTGTTTTGACAATTTCACTTGGAGAGTTTCTCTAACTTGCTGCAAGATGAACGTAGAGAAACATTTCTGTGCTGTTATTCATTTGTGTTTAAGTAGATGTATTCTGAAAATAGTGTCTCCTGAAGAATATTCCTGGGACTTGAGTCCTTTGTGCTGTTCCACAAAAGAGAGGCTCTATAGTCTACTGTTTAGGAAATTTCACTAATCCTCCTCCAGATCTGTGCATATCTGAAAACTTCCACAGAAGAAAAAAATAATTAAAGCCAGTACATAAATTTTGATCACTTTGAATATCTTAATTAGTTTTCACTCTATTTAAAGGCATTGTGTGTGCCTGTTGCATCCATGCAACACTGACATGTGTTGATCACATTCCCCAGAGGGCTACAGGACCAAATCTAGCTCATCCGTGGCCTTACGCTGGAGTGGCATTAGCAGAAGTGTTTTGTTCTCTCTGTGGTTCATTTCCTATGTGCAGGGAGAACACAAAGTAAATCAGGCTTTCTCCTGAACCCGGAGGAAGCCAGAGGTTCCAAAACTACAGGCGTCCCTGTGCCTAGAGGAAGCAATTGTTCTTGGAAATCAGGTTTATTTTCTTCAGAGGATAACTTCGTAAGTGAAAAAAAGTACTATTTAAGCTTCTCCACTCTAGACTGTCCATCTGTCACAATAAGAGTATGGCCTCCACAAAAGAAAGAGGGAACCATGGCTGACAAAGAGGCTCAGGCAGACACCAAAGGCTGGTTGTTGCAAACAAGTTGACTTTTTCATACAGTCTTTTAAAACTCAAATCCATTTTGTAAGGAGCCTAATCCTCCAAGAAAAGCAGTTATGCAAAGAAACAGGATGCTGAATCAGAGGATTTGTATGAGCGTCAGGTTAACTGAAGTTTCAGCTGCTCACAGGAAAAGTATTTTCCACTTCCCCCACCCAAGTCTGTACAAAGTCATCCCCACACTGCAGACAGCCTTGCAGAATCCCATGCCCTGTGTGAAACCGAATTCTTGGCTTTTGAAGGGCTTTCTCCACAGCCTTAAATTGATTCCCAACAGCAGTTCCTCTATGGCTTTGTTCAAACAAACTTGGAACCGCTTGTCGTGGCTCCAGCAGTAACAGAAAGAAAATCTCCACCATCCTGAGCTGCATGAGGGCCTCCTCAGGAGCACTGTGCTTTCTTTCCTAATTATGACTCTCCTGGGCCACAGTTGCTTCTGTCCCATGTGAGCATAGCCATCATTTTGTTGTTGTCGCTTATTTGTTTTACTGTTTTTTGTTTTTCAACAATAATTCCAATAATATTGTTATACATGTATATAGTGGCATGTTAATACGCACATGTCAACATACTGTATATGACTTATGTCTAGGTATTTATAGCAGAAACAAACATTCTTAACTATACACTTTGGAAGCTCCAAGGAATTTCAAATTTTCAAACACAAGTATGTGGTCTCATTAAGAATTTTCTCTGTTGTTCTGGGTGACCAATATTTATGCAGCCAGAAAATAAAAACTTTAAAAATTTTACAGCTAATTCCAATATAAAGAAGAATGTGTTTTGCTTTGTAAAAATATATTTTCTCTAGAAATATTACTCTGAACTGACAAAGGTCTGAAAGAAAGTACTTTAAAAGAGAAAGCAAATGTAGAACTAGGTAGAAAAAAAGGAACTAGAGTATTAAATGACATCTGGAAGATTCTTCTTTTTTTGTTGTTGGGTTTTTTTTTTTTGTTTGTTTGTTTGTTTTTGCCTACTTGCTAGGTTGCATAAATTCCACTTCTCCCCCTGGGAGGAATACTTGTCCTGACATTTACTCCAGTGAAGGCTAGAAAGGTGCTCTTTCTCTAATCCATGTAGCACATTATCTTAGTGATAGGGAAAATTTTCAGGTATCAATAAATGAATTTGAAGGGCTTTCAAAATGTTATTTTCCTTGCCTTACATGAAATCCTGCTGGGTATCTTAACTATAAGCCGTAAATTTTTTGGCTATGACACTAATATTGACCGAAAGAAGTAACTGGCCGGCACACTACCCTGTGCTCGAGGGGACGTCCCCGCTGGCCCACAAGTGCCGCACTGCGTCCGGCGTGCGGACGAGCCCCTTAGCCTCACAGCACCGAGGGCATAGTAGTTATCATCTATTGACATAATTATCCCCCATTTCTCAGACGAAGAAACTAAGCAGAGATCACAACTAGTAAGAATGGTGTAAGAATTCAAACCCCGCTGGTTTAACTTCCTGGAATGTAAGTTCTCCCCTAAATTGAAAACACTCCTTAAATTAATATAAGTATCTAGCTAGCTCTCCTTTTTAAAAAAAAACTGTCAGAGCAAGACGAACAATTAAATTATATATTTACTTGACTTTGAACAATCAACCTTTCTCTAGACAGATGGCAGTTGTACTTGGATTTGAGTAGATGCAAGAATTGCTGCTACGCAATTTGAAGTGCTAGGAAGTGTTTCCTCAGACAGAGGTGTTCTCTGACGTCACTCATCTGCCATCAGGTGCCGTTCTGCTCAATCGCCCAGTCTGTAGCCTTATTTTGTTCCAAGAATACCATACTGATTACTCACTGGCAGCTGCTTGCCAGTTCCTGTGATTTTCGTACTTGCTACTTTTAAAGGATTATAAGTACAGCATGTCTAAAAATAAAACATGTATGGACAGAAAGCAGAAATTCCGCTTTCACCTTAAAGTAGATGACATCATACACCGGGATGACCGCAGCAGCTGGCAATGACGGTTCCCAGGACCTGGACCTGTCTCTCTGGGGAAGCTTGGTGTTCGCTCTCATGGCTCACGTGTGTTTAGTGTACAGCCCTCTCCCCCTGCCCCTGCCTCCGAAATCAGAATTACATCCTGCTTCAAGCCCCATTGTCCCATTATTTTCAGCAGGGCTACCAGAGTGATCCTTATGAAATATAAAAGACACTACGTCCTCGTCCTCTCCCCCATCAGGATCCTACTCCTATCACAGTTCTCTGTGACTTTTTGGCCTTCGCTCCCCGCTCACTGGGCCCTAAACCCCGCAGCTTCTGCTGCTGCTAAGACCGCAGCCGTCCAGCACACTACCCGTAGAAAAGGCTATTAGCACCCTGTGTAATGTATGTATTTGTGTGTGTGTGTGTTTATTTATCTCACCTGATCGGAATGTGCATTCTAAGAAAGCAGAAATTCTTATCCGCTTTGTTTGAACTGGCAAATCTCAGCACTCAGTGTACTATGTTTACAGAATGAGCAAATGAATGAATGGGTGATTAGATGTCAATAGTTGGACCGGGCCTCTAAGGTCAAACGCCTTTCTATTTAATTTGCACAAGCACAAGCTATCGGTATAAAGGCAAATGATGACCACTACACAAAATGAATTTAAATACAAAATAAATAATGAAAGCATTGAAATCAACATTTGGCTTCAGAGAAAGTAAGATGTGATAGAGAAAATGGGTCCCAGTTCTGAAGTTGAGAACGAGTCCTGCTCCACCAGTTAGCAGCTAGGTGACCTCACCTGAACCTTGTCAGCACTGGAGTCCTTGGCCCCCTCACTCATGCAAAAGTGAATGCTGCAGTGCACTCTATCTAGGTTGTCATGGACAGCAAATGAGTTTATATATGCAAAAGGCTTAATTTGAAGTAATTGCTTGATAAATAATAACCATTAGGGCTAGTAATAATAAAAAGTATTTTTTAAATATATACAGATCCTCAAAACTATCTGAAAGAGAAAACAGCTCCCTCTTAGTTATTGTAAACAATTGGTGTTGAATCAATAAATATGAATATTAAATTTTAGAACATGGGCAATAATTTGCCTTTGACCTTTGAAAATCCCATGCAAGTCATATCTCATCTGAGAACACCTCAGTCTAACAAAACACTTCCTAGCACTTTAAATCGTGTAGTAGCAATTCTCACATCACTCAAATCCAAGTACAATTGCCATCTGTGTCTAGAGAAAGGTTGATTGTTCAAAGTCAAGTAAATATATAATTTTATTTTAAAATATCAATAAGCCCATGCTTTCGAAAACATCAGTAAGCTCAATAAACACATTAGATAGTAAAATAAATAACATTTTTTAAAGAAAAATTTAGTATGAGGGGTAAGATTCTTTCATGGTTTTGCAAGTCTCCTTGATGTCTGACTTAATAGAAAAAAAACTGCATTCTTTTTTCTCCCTCTTTATATACTTAGGGTATACAAGTTGAATTCTGTTACATGTACATATCATATAATGGTTTGGGCTTCTAGTGCACCCATCACCTCAACAGTGTACATTGCACTCAATCTGCTTGTGCATTTAATCTGTTGTGATATCACATATACTGCAGCCTTTAGAAACCTGCCACCCACTCACAAAAAAATGAGAGTGAAATAACATTAGCATTAGATCCATGCATCACTTGATAACTGAATCCATTCTGAAAAATGCATTTTAAGCAATTTCCTCATTATGTGATCGTAGTCCACTTATGCTAACCTAGATGGTGCAGTCTTCCACACATCCATGCTACACAATGCAACTATTGCTCCTGGGCCACGCACCCATGCAGGATGTTACCATATTGACCTTGTAGGGTGTAGGCAACTGTTACCCATGGTAAATATGGTAAATATTTGTATTTCTAAACATATGTAAACATAGAAAGGGTACAATAAGCATATGGCAAAAAAGATTTTTAAAAATGGTGCACTTGTATAGGGCACTTGCCGTAAATGGAGCTTGAAGGACTGGAAGTTGCACTAGGTAGGTTAGTGAGTGAATGGTAAGCAGATGTGAGGGCCCAGGGCGTCACTATGTCACTATACAAGAGATACTCAGGCTACACTAAACTTACAGAAATAGTTTTCTTTCTTTAATAACCAATTAATTAGCTTACTATAACTTTTTACTTCATTAACTTTTAAACTTTTTAACCTATTGGCTTTTTTGTAACAATACTCAGCTTAAAATACCATACAGCTAGCTATACAAAAATATTTTCTTCCTTTATATCCTTATTTAATAAATTTTCCCTTTTTAATTATTTTAATTTTTTATTTACTTTTTAGACAGTTTTGCTAAGAACTAAGACACAAACACACACATTAGCCTAGGCCTACACCTTCATCACTGTCTTCTGCCTCCACATCTTGCCCCACTGGAAGGTATGCAGGGCAGTAACAGGCATGGAGCTGTCATCTCCTATGATGACAATGCCTGCTTCTGAAAACCTCCTGAAGGACCTGCCTGAGGCTGTGTCATAGTTACTTTTTAAAATAATAATAAGTACATTCTACAATAATGATAATAAATACATAAACCAGTAACATGTATCATTGTTACCCAGTACATATACTGTACATAGCTGTAGTAACTGCAAGTTAAATACAATTCCCCATCCCTAGGGCCAGTGGGTTTGTTTACATTCATCATCAAATAGGTGAGCAATACACTACTCTGACACCTTGCCATGGCTGCACCTTCACTAGGTGATAGGAATTTTTCAGCTCCTTCATGACCTATGGGATCACAGTTGTGTATGTCATCTGTCATTGACTGACATGTCATTTTACAGCCCATGACTGTATTATGATGAAAAGTACTTTCACCTTGTGGACTCTCTGAAGTGGTTTTAGAAATAAATCCTCCTGATACCGGATTTTTAATGCTGGATTTCCAGGCTCTTGGTCTCAGCGGCTCAAAGAATGAAGCAATGGACCACAGGATAGGTTTTATTCAATAATACAAGTGTTACAGCTCTTATAAAGAACCAAGCTTCCTTGCACAGCAGGATCAGCAGTAAGATAGGTCTTATAATACAAGTGTTACAGCTCTCACAAGGAACCAAACTTAGGTTTTATAATACTAGTGTTACAGCTCTCACAAGGAACCAAACTTTCTTGCAGAGCAGGACCAGTAGTAAGATAGTGTTACAGCTCTTGCTCTCCTGCTCTCTCTCTCTCTCTCAGGTCTGCAGAAGTCTGTCTGCTTAGGGGCTTATATAGGGGCAGTTTTCCAATGAGCTTTTAGGTCCTGAAAACAGACTAATCAGGAGCAGGTTTTGAAAACAGACCAATTGGCTCGGCGCCTGTGGCTCAATCAGCTAGGGTGCAAGCCACGTACACCTAAGGTGGCGGGTTTGAATCTCCAGCCCAGGCCCGCCAAACAACAATGATGGCAGCAACCAAAAAATGGCCAGGCGTTGTAGCAGGTACCTGTGGTCCCAGCTACTTGGGAGGCGGAGGCAGGAGACTCACTTGAGCCCAGGAGTTGGAGGTTGCTATGAGCTGTGATGCCATGGCACTCTACCCAGGGGGATAGCTTGAGGCTCTGTCTCAAAAAAAAAAA
>CAUYQV010015140.1:0-11282 GCA_963574575.1 Galagoides demidoff | reverse complement strand
CTGTTTTCATATACAATTTGAAATACTTTCATCAAGCTGGTTAACATAAATTTCATGTCATTTGCTTAGTCATTGTATCAAAACATTTATATTCTAGTTCTAGAAAAGTTCACTCGTACCCTTGTTAGACAGATATATAGGTGATCTTTCGGGTCACCCTCCCACCACCCAACCACCCTTCTCTCCTCCCCTTCCCCACCCCCTCCCCATATTCTTGGGCTAGAATTAAGTTGTATCTTTCGTTTGAGAGCTATAGATTAGTTTCATAAAAGGGCTGAGTACATTGAATACTTTTTCTTCCATTCCTGAGATACTTTGCTAAGAAGAATATTTTCCAGTTCCATCCATGTAAACATGAAGGAGGTAAAGTCTCCTTTTTCTTTAGGGCTGCATAGTATTCCATGGTGTACATATACCACAGTTTATTGATCCATTCATGGATTGATGGACACTTGGGCTTCTTCCATGATATGGCAATTATGAATTGGGCTGCAATAAACATTCTGATACAAACATCTTTATTGTAATGTGATTTTTTTATCTTCTTGGTATATACCTAATAATGGAATTGTAGGATCAAATGGCAGGTCTATTTTTAGATCTCTAAGTGTGCTCCAGATGACTTTCCAAAAAGAACGTATTAATTTGCATTCCCACCAGCAATGTAAAAGTGTTCCCTTGATTTGCATTTCTCTGTAGTGATGTTGAGTCCTTTTTCATATACCTGTTTTGTATTTGTATGCCTTCTTTTGAGAAATGTCTATTTAGATCTTTTGCTGTTTTAAAAGTCAAATTATTATTATTGCTACTATTGAGTTGTTGAGCTCCTTATGTATTCTGGTTATTAATCTCTTGTCAGACGTGTAGTTTACAAATATTTTCTCTCATTCTGTGGCTTATCTCTTTACTTTATTCTTTTCTTTGCTGAGCAGAAGCTTTTGGCTTGATGTAATTCCATTTATCTATCTTTGCTATGTTCCTTGTGCTTTTGAAGTCTTAACATAAAACATCTTTGCCCAGATCAATGTCCTGAAGCATTCCCCCCAGTGTTTTCTTCTAGTAGTTTCATAGTTTTAGGTCTTATATTTAAGTCTTTAATCTATTTTGATTTTCTTTTTGGTATGATGAGAGATAGGGATCTAGTTTCATTATGTACAAATAATTATCCATTTATTGAAGCATTATATTGAAGATATTATCCTTTTTCCATTGTGTGTTGGGAAAGAAAGACCAGGGAAGAAAGTAAAATCAATAAAAGATGCGTGGACAAGGTCATTACTGCTATGGACAATCCTTTGGAGTTCCTCTGAGAAGCCTTGCTGAACTGGTCTCAGAAATTTCCTATCTGGGAATAAGAAAATGAGAATTATCTTCAACTCCTGTGCATTGTTGGCTGTGTGTGTCTCTGGGGGCATTAAACCTCTGTCATATCCAAGCTGCCTTTGTATAGGCTGAGCAATTTTCCTCAGTCCCAGAGAAAGCCTTTGGTGGAGAAGCAGAGAGATACAGTTCTTGTGCATGGGAACTGTCCAACACAACACACTTGCAGGTGGGTCAAAAAACATGCAGTGGCAGGTGTCAACAGAATCTGCCTTAGGGATTTTCCTTTTTTATTCTCTGATATACCCCCAGACTCTAAACAGCATTCAACCTCTTTTTATAATAAATGAATGAATATAATAGGCATTTGTAGGATCCATTTTCTCTTTTATAATCAACCTTATCCCTTTTTACCCCTAGGAAACCACCTCTCCCTGTTTCTCACCTGGGGCTTTGATTGGGATTCATTGCCATCCCTAGTTCCTGGATGTGGGCTACTCCCTGTCCCCCATGCCAAAGGCTTAATATAATCAACTTCTCTTTCTTCCTCCTCCCTCACAGTGATCTGTTCAGGGATGCACACAGACCTGAGACCAATAAAAGTGAATTCTAGACTTTGTTCTTTATTTTCCTTTAAGGATGTGAGGTCTGGCACCGCCATTGAAATCCTGCCACCATGTGAAGATCCTGAAACTTCTGGGCTGACTCTATGAAGCCCAAAGAGAAAGCCAATAAGAAAGCAGAAAGGAGAAGAGGAGGGTTTTCTTGTTTGGAGACATCTTTTGGAGCTTCTGGAGCAAGTCTCCTTTGAAGCCAGAACTAAACATATCAAAAAAGTTCCTTTGTGTTGTAAGCAAGTTTGAGGAAAATTTTCTGTCACTTAATGCTGAAAGAGTCCTTGCTTATTCAAAATCTAACTCAAAGGATTATTGTAAGGTTTAGATAAAATAGCACTTGGTGAAGCAAATAATCCTCAATGAATGGTAACCAGTATTGTTGTTATCATGTATTTATTTTTACAGCATTATGTGACCTTTTTAGTCTACATATCAACATCAATATGTTTCTGTTATTCTTTTCCATGTTATTCAATTTCTGCCCCTAAAAGGGAGATACTGAAGGTACTGCCCAGCCCCAGACTCCCAGCCACCACCCTGAGCCTTGGATCCTCTTTGCACAGCTACAGTTGGCGAACGACACAGGCCCCACTTGGTGTGGTTCTAACTCCTCTGACATCTCATTTTCATTTTTTGGCAATATTTGTCTGCATCAAGCTTACACATAAACGTTTTCAGCAAAGTACTCCAAATGCCCTTTTCAGAAATCTGAATCCACATGAAAACAATGGCAACAAGAAAAAGGTGTAAACTTTCCAGAACAGGCCCAGATTTTGAAAATGTGATAAAGAGGTTATTGTGTGCTCGAACTTTTCGCACAAGAATTGGAGGAGATTTAACACAAGAAATAATAAACAGAGGAAGGCTGGCTAATGCAGAGCAGATGGGCCTGCAGGGCAGTGCTAAGCATTTCAACATCTTTCCCCTTGGACCTTTGGACCCAAGATGACTGAATGCTGGTGTCTTTAGCTAAAAATAAAGTTAATGCCATTGGGGAAATCATAAACATGGCTTGTTTAATTTGGGGGGTGATTGGTAGACAAAAATCTTTAAGAACCTACTATGTGGCAGGGGTTTGGCATTTACTAATTTCATCCTAACCACAACTCCATTTTAAATACAAGAAAAACAAGACTCTGTAAAGGTCCATCACTTGTTGTAGGGCACATAGCCAGTTTGACACTGGAGCCAGGGTCAGTTCTAGGTCTGTCTCATAGCTTATGTCACGATTCTGCAAACTGGGGCAACAGGTGAGCAGGGAGAAAGAGTCATGGTCAAATAAATTTTAGGAACATATTATAAATGTATAAACATATAAATATGTATATGTGTGTATATATATGTACATATATATACACTTACACAGTAACAGGCTTATGAAGGCATAATTGATATACAGTAAACTGTACATATTTAAAGAATATAACTTGTTACATTTTGATGTATGTCTATACCTGGAAACCTTCACCACATTTCCAGATGGTAGGCGTATCCAACACTCCCAAAAGTTTCCTCGTGGCCTTTTATAATTCCTCCTTCTAATCCCTCCTGGCCCTCCCACTCCTGATCTCAGATAACCACTGATCTGCTTTCTGTCACTATAGATTAGTTGCAGAGTTTCATATGAACATAATCATATAATGTGTACTATTCTTTTGTCTTCCTTCACTCAGCATAATTATTTTGAGATCCATTCATGTTTTTCATGTTTATTTCTTTATATTGCTGAGTAGTGTTACATTGTATGAATATGTATAGTTGGATGGTTTCCAATTTGGGGCTATTACAAATAACGTTGCTATGAATATTTGTGGACAAGACTTCGTATAGCATATACGTTCTTTTCTTTTAGATAAATATCAAATACTTGAATAACTAAATCATATCATAGGTATATGTTTAACTTTTAAAATTAAAAAGATTTTATATGTTTAAATTTTAAAGAAATTGTTAAGCTGCTTTCCAAAATGGCTGCAGTGTCTGAGAGTTCCAGTTCCCCCACATTTTCACCAGTACTTGGTATGGTCAGTCTTTTAAATTTTTGCCTTACTAATAGATGTGATGTGGTATCAAATCTCTTATGGTTTTTATTTTTTTTCTCTAATAACTAATAATATGGAATATGTTTTCATGTGCTTGTTTGTCATCTGTACACTTTCCCTAGTTAAATATTTGTTCATATCTTTTGTATATTTCTAATTATGTTTTTTCCTTATCATTGAGTTTTGAGAGTTCTTTACATATTCTGGATATAAGATTTTTGATAGATATAAGTTTTGCAAACATTCTTCAAGGCAGGGCTCATATTTTCATTCTCCTAACAATATCTTTTGAAGGGCAGAAGTTTTAAATTCTGAAGTTCAATTTATATTCTGCATCTCTTAACATCTGTTTTACATTTAAAAAAATCTTAGTTACATTCTGGAAAATTTTCTTGGCATGATTTTATAACTCACAAATTTTCTCTTTTTTGGCAGTTCATTCTACTACTCAGCCTGTATGTTGAATTTTTTCAACTATCAAATTTTAAATTAACTTTTGAAATAAAAATAATTCATAATATTTGCAACACGGCAATCTTGTATCTCCCTGAAAATATTGATTATTCAAATCGGGTCAGCTGTCCCCTTTCTTTTCTCAGATGTAAGTTCTGCACTTGGTAAGAGGTTCACAAAGCTAGATTTCCACCATTGCTTGGTGATTCCTTACTGAGGAACCATCTTTGTGTTTGGGGATTCCTATAAGCCTGTCATTGATTGTATATTGCTGTCCACCTCCAGGATGGAGGGTTAGAGTCAGGCATAGAGTCCTCAGGAGAAGATTTCATGGGATGGGACCTCCTCATTCCTCTCTGGTGTCCCTACTCCCTGGGACACTATCCTGGGTCTCTGTCCTGAAGGCTAATATTCCTTGCTTGTACATGAGAGCAGACACTTCTGCTGCTGCCTCATCCACAGGTCAGAGAAAGGAACTGTTGACCTGATAGATCCTGCTCTGGTGCTCTAGCTAATTGCCCATCAGCTTCTCAAAGACACTCCTGCTCCCAGGCTTTGGTGCTTCTAGGCTTTTAGTATTCTTGGGGCACCTCCCATCTTGGACTTTTATGCAAGATTCCTCCTCAGTTCATGTTTTGGTATAGGGATCCTTTAAACATGTGATTTGACTACTTTCCATATTTCCGGGAAGATTTCTTATCCATTAGAAACCTTCCAGTTTTCTAACATTATTATGGATCAAAACCACATTTTGTCTCATTTCTAGAGACCCGTGTTGGAAGGGGAGGTTATAATGAATGCTCTGTCCTCTGAGCAATCTGTAGGCAGTATTTGCATTTGTAGAAGAATCTCTTGGTATATGAAGGTTTATGAGTGCAGATCATGTATGCCATACATTGTCATGAAAGTTTGGTTTGTAACTTTGATGCTCACATTTCCTTTGGAAAAGTTTGCTGGGGCCTATCTACTGAAGGGGAAAGAATAATGACCATTTTTAGAAGTGAAAATCTGACATTTCTCTCCACTATTAGGTCCATTGCCTTTCAGGTGAAGCTTTCTCTGGGTTTACAGGCTCTTCAAACCCCATTTCCCACTACCTCTCCCCCTTCTCTCTTACTTTCTCTGTTTCAGACTCAGGTCATTTTTTTTCCCACTTCTTTTTTTTTTTTTGACTTGAATGTGGTTTCCTTGTTTATTTTACAGAAAGAATATTCTAGTAGATAATAGGGTAAGGATTTTTTTTATTATTAAATCATAGCTGTGTACCTTAATGCAATCATGGGGTATAGTGTGCTGGTTTTATATACAATTTGAAATATTTTCACCAAACTGGTTAACATAGCCTTCATGGCATTTTCTTAGTTATTGTGTCAAGACATTTATATTCTGCATTTAGAAAGATTCACATGTACCCTTGTAAGATGGACCATAGGTGTGGTCCCACCAATCACTCTTAGGTGTAATATTTTGGCAATCCAATAACCAATAGAGGTCTAAGTGAACTAAACTAACAACTAACAGTTGTTAGTTTAAACCAACTGTTAAATGGATCAAGCTGGGATGTGCATACACAATTTCAGATATGGGTAACACAGGACACCAACAAAAGTGTAGCTCTAATATAATAAGTCCTTTGTCATTGTAAAGTTATTATTCAGTTATTTAGCAATGTTTGCTTGCATAATAAAGGAGAATCCCAAAGAAGATAGACAAAGGGGACATTTAAAATAATAATAATAAAGTTATTTATTCAAAAAAATCAGATTTTTCTGCTGAAGTTTGTTAACCTATAACCTATCTTAAAGAGTGAAATACTAAAGTTTTTTTTTTTTTTTTTGAGACAGAGTCTTACTTTGTTGCTCTAGGTAGAGTGCTGTGGCATCATAATTCACAGCAACCTCAAACTCCTGGGCTTAAAGGATTCTCTTGCCTCAGCCTCCTGAGTAGCTGGTACTACAGGCGCCCATTACAACACCTGGCTATTTTTAGAGAGGCGGTCTCACTCTGGCTTAAGCTGGTCTTGAACCTGTGAGCTCAGGCAATCCACCTACCTTACTTCCCAAGTGCTGGGGTAATACCTGGCAGTAGATCCTTATATAAGGAACAATCATATAACAAAAATCAATCTGTCTATAGTAATTTTACAGATTTGGAGGCTGCCTGTGGGCAAGTCCAAATGTTTTCTTACACACACACACAAATGGAATTTGTTTAATTATCTAGACAGATACTCTAATAAAACCCCAAAGTTGTGAAGCATAGACCTTTACAGTATTAGACCTGAGAAATTAGGAAGGCAGATGTGTTTAACTCTCAATGCAATAGAAATGTCGTTATTGGTGTTGTAATTAATCGTCTAGAAATCTGGTGAGTAATGACAGTGATGACTGACAGCCTATTCATTAGCTACAAAATGAGTTCCCAAGAGCCGACATTAATATTATATCAGAAAAATAATTTTCTTCTAAATAGTTGAAAATTGGAACATATGTATCTCAAATCGTGAGTTGACTTTTGCCCTGACCTCACTGTTTCTTCATGTTCTTTCTTCAGTTCTTTTTGTAGCTGTTTTTCTTCCTTCCACAATTTCATTTGCTTCCCATTTCTTCTTTTGCATCTGTTTCTCAACTAGAATTAGCGAAGAGATATGGTTAATTGTAAAACTCATAATTCGTGGACCTGAAACCTTTTAATTAATTTGGAAGAGAGTACTTGTTTTGCTCTGCAATATTAAACACATACGCCTTAAATCTACCTGGAAACAAAACTGAAGAATTTTATGTGTGCTAAACAGTATATGCTAAACCAGAAACTAATCCATATACTGTTTCAACTTTGAATTTAATGTGCAAAACTACTGTTTTACTCTGATTATAGCAGTTTATTATGCTGATAGGTGAGCAATCTGATCATTGCCAAGTCTTATAATTTCGCTCATATCATTGGAGTGAGAGGTTAATGAAAGATCAACAGACACTATAGAATCTTATATTTTCATCATTATCCGTCAGTGAAATGAAGCCGAATGTAGCAGTGATTAGTGGTTTAGAAGTTGATATGAAATCAGACATACGATTGCCAAGGATTAGAACAGGAGAACCAGATCTGAAGTTTATTGAGGGAAAACCTGGAATTTCAAGGACTGGAAGTTTAGTTTCAGAAGAAGAAATACATTTGTCCTTGGTGAACTCTCAGATATCAAGATGAAATTGTTTTACACGAAGAGCAGCAAGGATTAAAACTCACCACTCAGGTTCACAACCAACATTTCTGGTGGCAAAAGATTTGTCTCTTGCCTTTGTTTTCAACTGTTTATATCTTAATTGGAAAGAACCCTGGGGAGCTGTAATGTGTCACGTAATAGTCATGATATGATAAAGTCATTGAAATAGGATTCTTATATTTCTTTTGTAAAAATCCCTGTGATGGGTAATAGCATTCTCGTTCATAGTGACGTTCCTGTTTAGGCCTAGCAGATCAGATTCCCGTTGCAATATATTTTAAATTCCAAGTCAACATCTTAGTTTCCTTGCTCTCATTATCAGGCTTTTCAGGGAAGAAGGAAAAAGAGTTCAGGGAACCTCTCAGCTTGCTTTACCAAACCAGAGGTCACGTAGGGAATGCCCCACTGTGTAGCAGTCAGAAGCAGTTATGATCTGTGATCTTTTGCTATTTAGAGAGAGAAAACTCTTTCCCATTACACAGTAGGAAAGGAATGTTAAAATTCCTGGTACCTCACAAGTTATTTTTTTAACATCGATTTGGAGAGTATTTCCTTTTTTTTTTTTTCTTTTTTTGTAGCTTTTTTATTATATTTAAGTCTACATTTTTCAAAATGAATCAGGTAAAAATAATATTATACTGGGAAGAAGAAATTAAAGAAGAGAAGCCTGTGATCCTTTTCCACAAGGGAGATAATGTGGCCCCAAACCTTTGATTAGAAATCTATGTGACATTTATCTTCCTATGGATGGTATTTTAATAATATCATGTTGTGATTATAAATGAATGTGACCCAATAGTGTCAATTTGTTCAAGAGCCCTTTCCTTAGAGCATGGGCAATCTTTTCAAGTTGCATTTTCTGTCAAAGTGGCTTTGTCAGAGCAATGCTGATTCTAGCTTGAAATTTCCTAAAATGATCATCACTTAATAGTGAGACTCCGTACATTGCAAAAGCTCAGCAAATTAGAAAGTAATATATGATGTTACTTTCATAATATGCATAGTTTCTTAAGGAGTATTATCCTGAATAGTCTTATCAGGTAATCAAGTGTTGTTTTATAGGTAATAAATTAGATTTATTTGTGCCTCTGCTATTAAAGTGAAATCAATGTAGCTAGCCAGCTCTTTTCATCTGCAAAATTCTTTTTTATTGATTAATTTTTTTAAAAAAGAGTCCAAAATTCTAAAACACTAAGGAATTCACTTTTCAAACTTCTGGTCTCTCGCAGATGATCTTACTATTTTAAGTGGATGTTATCACCAAGTAGAGCTTTTCACTTGTGGGTGTTGGTTTGCGAGGTTCAGCATGAAGATTTTGGTCATTAAGAAATCTGTTCCAGAACGTCCTGTGGTGGGGGTGGGGGGAGGTGGAGAAAGCCAGATTTAGCTGAGAGTTGTGGATGTACATTTTTTAATTTACTTTGAATATCTAGTGGCTGGAACTCCCAGAGATAAACATGGGCTGAAGTACAAACCTAAATATTTTCCAGATACTCTTGGAGATGTGAATAAACATGGCATCAGAAGAAGGGTTCTGTGGCCAATTGGTTTGGGATGCTTTGCACTGCCTGAGATTCAGATGTCAAGTGGCATAGCAGATGCTTCAGAAGGCTCACAGTATACACACCCATGCAGCTTAGTGTCTCTCAAGTGTATTTGAACATTTTACCTCTGTGGTCTTTCTACCAAAATGCGTAACACAAAACTAACCTTAAAAAAGAAAACAAACAAATTTTAATAAACAAGTATCCTATGACACAGGAAAACTAAATGGAATATAGTATCCTGGATGGCACCCTGCAACCAAAAAGACAGGTGAAAACTAAGATAATGTCTATAGTCTGTGGACGTTAGTTAATAATAACACATCAATGTTAGCTCATTAATTATAATAAATGTGCCATACTAATGTACGATGTTCAAAATAGGGGCAATTGTGTGTAGGAGGTTTGTAGGAATTCTCTGTGGTCTCTGCTTAGCTTTTCTGTAAATCTAAAGCTGTTCTAAAAGTATAAAGCCTATTAATAAAAAAGGCTACATTTAAAGAAGATGCTTCTTTTTATTTACAATTTTCACTCTCTATACAAAATAGTCTGGGCCACAGGACAACATGGACATCTTAATTAAGCTATTCCGGTAAAGAAGTTAAGAAAATCCAGGCAGAATCGATGCCAGTAGCTCAGTGAGTAAGGCGCTGGCCACATACACCGAGGCTGGTGGGTTCAAGCCTGTCCCGGGCCTCCTAAACAACAATGACAGCTGTAACCAAAAAATAGCCAGGCCTTGTGGCAGGCACCTGTAGTCCCAGCTACTTGGGAGGCTGAGGCAACAGAATCACTTAAGTCCAAGAGTTGAGGTTGCTATGAGCTGTGAAGCTATAGCACTCTACTGAGGATGACATAGTGAGACTTTGTCTCAAAAAAAAAAAAAAAAAGAAAGAAAGAAAAAGAAAATCAAGGCTTATAAAGATGAGAATGCTGAAAGCGGCAGTAGGCAAGAGCCTATCAATACAATGTTGCGATCCAGAGGTCACTAATTGAATCTAAAGAATTCCTTAGATCTTTAGACAGATGCAGAGGGTGGGGACCTGCCACCTCACAGCTACATGAGGCCCCCCAGATCCTCAAGTGCAGCCCCTCAACAGAATCCAGACTTCACAGAACAACTCCCTTTATGAAAAGGGTTGTTCCATAAAATATAGATTCAGTAAAAGGCCACACTCAAGGATCCAGAAGGACATGTAGCCCCCAATCTCCAGGTTCCCCACCACTGCCCGGGAGACAATGTCAGAGGGGCATGTGGCCCCGAGTCTCCAGGTTCCCCACCACTGCCCGGGAGACAACGTCAGAGGGACATCTGGCCCCGAGTCTCCGAGTCTCCAAGTTCCCCCCACTGCCTGGGAGACAATGTCAGAGGGACATGTGGCCCCGAGTCTCCACGTTCCCCACCACTTCCCGGGAGACAATGTCAGAGGGACATGTGGCCCCGAGTCTCCAAGTTCCCCCCCACTGCCTGGGAGACAATATCAGAGTGTAGAACATTATAAAATCATTGTTATAAAAGATGTAGCTAATTTTATAGACACATGGAAAGATTAATTCTGAAGATGTGCTTGTCCCATTAAGTTCCCATGTCGGGTACATTTTCCAGACCTCTCTTGGGACATTTCATTCAGTCCTAAACAATATTATCTAGGGACATATTTGCAAGTAATCACGAACTTACCAAGTTTTCAGGCTCATGTTTCTATGCTAATAATTCCAGAAAAACTTCTTAAAATGTTTTATACATGTAATGATTGCTGGTATGATGACGGGTGGTACAATTATAAAAACAAGAACAAATGGAGTGCCTACTATTCATTGAGCACCAGGGTCAAAGTTGAGCTCTTACTGTGTTTAAACTTGATAACCAAGTAATGAACTATAGACATTGCCCTCCCTGGACGGATGAGAAAACTCTTCCATACACACAGTTCTTTGCACGTAGCTGGTATTGTAGGGATGCTCCCTGATTTATTCATAAGCCCTTCAATCTATGTTTTAAAAGCTAAACTTCCCACATCCTGTTTAAATATGTTTTTAGGGAAGAAAAACAGAACCCTTTGAGGAAGCAGGATGGGGGAAG
>CAUYQV010015135.1:0-29999 GCA_963574575.1 Galagoides demidoff | reverse complement strand
TGTGGTCCCAGCTGCTTGGGAGGTGGAGGCAGGAGACTCGCTTGAGCCCAGGAGTTGGAGGTTGCTATGAGCTGTGATGCCATGGCACTCTACCCAGGGGGATAGCTTGAGGCTCCGTCTCAAAAAAAAAAAAAAAAAAAGGAAAAAGAAAAGAAAATACCCAGTTTTTTTGTCTAGCTCACTATATCGTCCCTCAGACTGGGAACACAGGATGAGGAGCAAGATTGGTCAAGGAGAGACACCTTCTGTCTTAGAACATCTCACAGCTGGGGTGCCTGCAAACGTGCATGTCAAGACTTCCACAGGCAGCTCCATTATGGACCTGGCCAGAGGTGGAGGTTTGGAAGTCATCATGTAAATGCTGAACAAGAAAAGCAGTGAGATTCTTAGGAAAAGCAGGGAGAGTGAGGAGAGTAAGTGCTAAACTCAGACTCCCCAGGACTCAGCAGGAAGACCAGGAGATGAGAAAACTGTAAAGACAATGCAGATTCCGAAGGAATGCCCCAAAGGTGCAACGGAAACCAAAAAGTGAGACAGCCTGAAACCAAGGGAAGAGGAACTTTGGGAAGGAGTCCAAGTATCAATAACTGAAAGGACAGATACGTTAATTAGCTTCATTTAATCATGTTACATCGTATATACACACACACACACATATCACAGCATCACTTTGTACCCCATAAACATATATAATTGTTTTTTAAAACATTTTTTACTTTTTACTCATGGGGACTCTATTTTCAGATACATGATTATAATTTATTAATAAATGATAATTTTTCAAAGAAGAGAAGACAAAATATAGATGAAAAGTGCCACTAGATTTAACAAAAGGAAATCACTACTGCTCTTAGCAAGAACACTTACAGCAAAGTACTGTGCACAAAACAGAAATTCAATAAACTTTTGCTAGAGACACTTTTATTTTTTATTTTATTTGTTTAGAGACAGGGTCTTCTTTAACCACCCAGGCTAAGGTATAGAGACATGATCATAGCTTACTAAAGACTTAAATCCTTGGCCCAAGCAATCCTCCCACCTAGGCTCCTGAGTAGCTGGGCTTACAGGTCCACACCACCACGCCTGGCTTCAGATAGTTTATTTTATTTTATATTTTTAATTTATTTAGTTTTTGACACACAGTCTCACTTTGTTGCCCTCAGTAGAGTGCCTTGGCACAACAACCTCAAACTCTTGGGCTTAAGCAATTCTCTTGCCTCAGCCCCTAAGTAGCTGGGATTACAGGCGCCCGGCTATTTTTTTTTTTTTTTTTTTTTAGAGACGGGGGTCTCGCTCAGGCTTAGGCTCATTGTGAGCTCAGGCGATCCACCCGCCTGGGCCTCCCGAGTGCTGGGATTACAGGCATGAGCCACCATACCTGGTCCTTTCAGATAGATTTTTAAAGACACAATGTTCTAAAATTTTAGAAGTACTTTCTCATATTAAGATTTGTCATGATTTTAGGCTGTCTGGTTGCCATACACAATTAACATGGCCACAAGGAAGCCTTGGTACAGTTCTGTATGTCACAAAGCAAATCTCAGTAGATAAAAGTTGTTACAGAACTGGGAACCAAAGAATAGAATTAGAATTGATCAAACTTTGGTGGATTTCTTGTATAAGGGGATGTATAAACCCTAAATACATGAATATTATAACCCATATTACTATGTCTAAAACACTATCAAAGAAGACCTGGTTTTTTTTAGTCGTATGAAATTGTGTTTAATTCTACAAAAAAGTATAAATTGTGTGTTTCCCTGGCTTTTGTGAGAGGACTGCAGGCCTCCTTTTAACTGTGGTTTGCAGCTTGTGCTGTAGGGGATGGTTCTGGGTGAAAAGAGAATGGAGCCCTTACTGGGAGGTGTGTGTCCATGAGGGTTAGAGGTGCATTAGGGGAATGGGGGCACCAGACAGGGGAGGGTTGTACACAGTGGCTTGAGAGCCTGGGGGCAGGTAGGGGCTATAGGGAGGGAGTAGCTCCCCCTGGAGCTTAGGGGTCACCACCTTTGTGTGTTGAGAGTACAGATTATTTTAGTTTTTTTCTTTATAATCTATTTCAAATGATTCTGTTATTAACAGCCATCACATCTATGGTTAAAACTAGTTTAAGTGTCAATAAAAGAATTCCTAAATTAGAGATATATTTTATTCTTTTATTGACTCAGCAGGAAGAAAAAAATCAAACGATGTGATCTCTCTGTTCTTTCTCTGGTAGCAGTAGGAAGAAAATAAGCCAGGGAAAGCGTGCTGGGCTGGCTCAGGAAGCAGAAGAAAATAATTTTAAGATAAATCATTTTTCCCTATAATTTAGTATTTTCAGCACACACCTTTCTTAAAGTCCTATGTGGAATTTCAAGTTCCATAGACAAAAAATAATTATGGGAAAACTGGTTAATTCCATGAATGTTATTTTCTTTCTTTTTTTTTTTTTTTTTTGAGACAGAGCCTCAAGCTGTCCCCCTGGGTAAAGTGCTGTAGCATCATAGCTCACAGCAACCTCCAACTCCTGGGCTCAAGTGAGTCTCCTGTCTCTGCCTCCCAAGTAGCTGGGACCACAGGTGCCCACCACAACGCCCAGCTATTTTTGGTTTCAGCCGTTGTTTGTCAGGCTGGGCTGGATTCGAACCCGCCACCTTAGGTGTATATGGCTGGCACCTTAGCCACCTGAACCACAGGCGCCGAGCCGTGAATGTTATTTTCAAAGCAAATAATTTTTTAAAAAAAATACTCAGCTTTTTAAATCCTAATTCAGCAAAATTCTGGAGTCACACAGTCTGTGCTATGATCCTGGTTCTCCCAGTGGCATACTGTGTAAGCGTGGGCAATTGACTTAACTTCCATGTACTTACTTTCTTCATCTGTAAATTGGGCATAAAACAGCATGGGTTTTTTTGTTTGTTTTATTTTTTTGGCCGGGGCTGGATTTGAACCCACCACCTCCGGTACATGGGGCCGGTGCCCTACTCCTTTGAGCCATAGGCGCCACCCACAGCATGTATTTCATAGAGGACTGAACCAGTTATTATATGTAAAGAACAAAGTGCTCAGTAAACTTACTACTGTTATTATAGCAGATCTCAATTCTATCAGCATAACAGAATCACTTCTGGAGTATTTAAAAGTCAATGGGTATAAATGACCCTGGTTCAATTAAATCAGAATCTAAAGGTATGGGCCCCAGGCATCCACATTATTTTTTTAATTGGGCAGAGGACCTGAATAGACCTCAAAAGAAGACTTAGAAATGACCCACAGATAAATGAACAAATGTTCAACATACCTCATCATCAGGGAAATGCAAATTAAAACCACAATGAGATACGATCTCACACCTGTGAGAATGGCTATTATCAAAAAACAAAAACATCTGGAACAAAGAGCACCATTATACTGCTGGTGGGAACATAAATTAGTATAGCCATTATGGAAAACTGTATGGAGATGTCACAAAAGACTAAAAATAGAATTACTATATGATCCAACAATTTCATTTCTGGATATATATCCAAAGGAAATGAAATCAGTATGTTGAAAACATATCGGTACTCCTATCTTCTTTGTAGTATTATTCACGATAGCTAAGATCTGGAATCCACCTACATGTCCATTGACAGATGAATAAAGAACATGTGGTATACATACATAATGGAATACTATCGACTCTAAAGATGTAAGGAAAGGCTGTCATTCGTGATAACATGGATGAACCAGAAGACATTATGCTAGGTGAATTAAGACATGTCCTCATTTATACCTGGAGTCTAAAATAATCAAATTCTAGAAGCAGAATAGAATGATGGCTACCAGGGACTAGGGGCCAAGGGTTATAGGGAGATGTTGGTCAAAGCATACAAAGTTTTAGTTAAATAGGAGGAAAAGTTTTTAAGATTTATTGCACAGCATGGTAAGTATAGTTAATAATAGTGTATTAAATATTTCCAAATTGCTATGAGTAAATATCAAATGTTTTCACTATAAAAATAAGTATTTGAAATGTTGGATATGTTAATAAGCTCCATGTAATCATTTTACATTGTACACATACAACACATTATCACTTTGTGCCCTACAAATATATACAATTATAATTTGTTATTATATAGGATGGCCATAAAGTTTGTATGCAATTTAAAATAGTTTTTAAAAGCTGCCCAGATGACCACAAGGAACTGTCCTGGCTAGGAACCAGGGGTTCCTGGGGTGGTCCCTTCTGCTATCCTGGGGCTGCAGCAGCCCTCCCTCAGTGATTGATCTGCAATAGTCTTTCACATGGTTTGCCTACCACCTCATCCAATCTGTTACCTTGTCTTCCATAGAATTGCCAAAGTCACTGTTTAAAAGTAAAGCTCTTAAATTTTTCCTCTGCTTAAATTAGTTCTCCCATACTGAGCAAATAAAATCCAAAGCCTTTAATAATGACATTCATGACTTTAATAATGATGTTCATGACTCTAGCTGTGGTTCACTTTTCTGGTCTTCTCTCTCAACAGCATCTACACTTTTCTGACTAGGGAATCCACATCCATGGGAGGCAATGGGCCTCAGAAGCTTGCGAGTCAGGTGCGGATGATGCCTTGATCCGGGGATAACAGAAGGGACTGCCGGATGGCATCTCTAGTTAATGCTGACTAAGGCTCTCTCCGCAAATGCATCAGGTTCAGGGGTGAGGTGCTCTCGGTTTTCCCCAGAGATGAAAGGCTAATGAGGGAGGGAGTGTTTCATGTTCCTTCTTTCTGGCATGGAAGGTGGTTTAAGTGTCATGAGTAGAGCCAAGATGGACGCTGAGGATGGGAAAGCAGGCTTTCTGAGAGTCTATACCTTGTGATTACCAAAGTTCTGACTTATCGCTAGCTTAATAATTCTTTTCTAAGAGTATACCACAGAGAGAGTACAGGGAAAGTAAAGTGCCACATACATAGAATATTAATGAGATTTTCCATCAACTATTTGTAAGAGAGTGTTCTTTTCTTAAGTGGCATGTACTAGCTCAAAGAGTATACCCTCCAAAATTTCAAGCACCAATAAAACGAAGGAGCTGGAAGGAAAAGCAAACATGTACCTTGAGTACTTTTCGAACTACTAAAGGTCCCGAACGGCAGCAGTCTTACTCATACTGCATCTACTTGCAAAAAAGATCACAACTAAATCTGAAAAGTCTCCATTATCCAAATACAAGGAAAATTGTGTTCTAAACGCTTTTTCATTTTTCCATAGTTCAAAATGCTGCTATGGCATTATTTCAAAATCTGACACTTCACACCCAGAATCATAACAAATCCTCTTATAGCTTAAATATTAATTAAACCACTTTTAAATTCTGTAGCTGTGGAATTTTCCATGTGAAATAATTACACATGGCCACTATGTCTCTAACAATCAGAAAAGTAGTGAATATCAGTAGGTTTCCCCAAGGCCACTCAGGATTAGGGCCAAAGCCAAGAACACAACTGAAATTCTTGGCCCTTAATCAGGGGTTCAGACCTTTCCAGGGCAAGCAAAGTATAATAGAACTGGACTAAGATGGCCATAAGTGATTCCTAGCGGCTCCCAGAGATAAATACATACTGTGCTGAATAGAAGGAAAAACTCCCCTGTTATAACTAACAGGGTTTTCATAAAGCTGTAACTCTCAACATAAAACATTTTAACCCTGCTGGACCAGGACAGCAAAAAACAAACAAAAAACTGTGAAAAAACAAAAAAGTTAAGTGATACTTTATAAACTCTTTATATACTAGCACTCTGCTCCAATGAAATCCTATTAAATATGGGAATATGGCATAAAAAAGAAGGATGAGCCTCAATTAGGCAATCTGTTCACTCACCAGCATCTTTGATCCAATTATCATAGAGACGTACAGTCCTCGATGTAAGATCGCTGAAGGCCATCTTCCACAGGATTTACTGGCTCTTTTAATGGGTTCTTCAGTAAAACAAAACAAAAATGAGTTTATGGTCAATAAATGCAAATAAAGCCAAGCTCATAATAATACAATATTTAAAATGCTAAAAATTTAATAACTGGCAAGACAGTAAACTTCTACCGAGGGCAAATGTACTAATGATTCATTTTAAACCCTGATGCAGTTGCACTGCAGACTCTCTACCCTCCTAGGGACACTTTTTTTTTTTGGCCTGGGCAGGGTTTGAACCTGCCACCCCCAGCGTATATGCAGCCAGCACCCTAGTCCTTTGAGCCACAGGCGCCACCCAACTCATGGCTATTTTTTGGTTGCAGTTTAGCAGGTCTGGGTTCAAACCCGTCACCTTCGGCATCATTTCTATATCAAAGGTATGACGTAGGGTTACAAGCAAGGAATCCAGGGTCACAAAGATCTTGGTTTGCATCCTATCACTTAACAGCTGAGTATCTGGGCAAAATCACAGTTCAATTTCTTAATCTGCAAAACAGGAATTCCATAAACTACCTAGATAAAACAAACTAATTCATAGAGTAGTTTTGAGGACGAGATAATATATTTGTGTAAAGTGTGTAGCAGAAAATGAACGTTCAATCAAAGTCATCCATTTATCACTTAGACAGATAAATCATGTCAATTAAATTGGAAAACAACTGGCCAAACCCATTATCTAGGGTGTCCTGAAAGTCCCCACACATAGGAAAATAGGTATCTTGGAACATGTTTACCATGAGTGGGACAGAAGACGTCACGTGTATGTAGAAAGAGGTGGCCAACACATAAAGAAAATTTTGTAACTATTTTGTAAAGTTTTTATAATATTTTGTAAGTAAAAGTACATTTCGCCGTAATTTCCTATTTTCTTACGTATGGTGTCTTTGGGGATACGCTGCAGTAGAAATGAATGGAAGAAATAAAGAAAAAAACTCCACTCCTTTTATTTTAAGAGTTAATATGTAATGAGTGTTTTAGGACATGTAAAAAGCTACTTTCCCTGCCTCAGCTTAACCACTGACATGTCACACCTCAAGCCATTCTTCTTATAATTGAACTGCTGAAATAATGCTATTTAAGTTATTCAGAATCAGAGTGAACAAATCTAATTCTGTAAGGCATATGGCAAGGTTACATCTCAGAGTATTAACCTGTTTTCTGTGCAATTTCCTCCTCTTTTTTTCTTTCCCTAGCGCCACATGGGCCTTTCCCTTCTCTAGCCCTCATAGAACCAGTAACTCAAAGACACCAAAAATGTAGCAAGAAATACAGGAAGCTAGGAAAGCTGGTTTCTCCAAACCCAAAGACTGTACAAGGTTGAGGTGGAGGAAGTGGAATGGTCAGAGGAAAAAAACCACACTGGATGTGGCAGGAAAGAATGTCATCAAAGCAAGCAGGAGGTGAAGGACTACAGAGGTTGGAAAGGGACCAGCAGGCCCAGCTTTCAGGAGTGTGGACTCCTCTCTCACTCAGCTGTTGCTTGCAGATAACCTCCTGTTCAACAGTCCTTAATACTTGTAGGTCCAGAAGAAAAGGAACATCCATAATTGTGTAGAGATAGAGAAGAACAGAAAAACCTGATCCCTTTACTTTGTTGGGACTAAATACAAACTGTTAAGAATTTCCTCATAAGCTGAGACAGTGATGGACTTGATGCCAATATTATATTGTGGGGACTGGTCTAGAAAATTGTTAAGAAATGAGTTATCCACGAGTATCTTGTTACCCCTAGACTAGAGCCAGGAATATTTTGTCTCCTTTTGCCATGTCTTGACACGGACACTTGTTTGGTGAACAATGGCCACACAAAGATGAGAAGCAATTTCTTTTTTTTTTTTTTTTTTTTTTTTTACAGTTTTTGGCCAGGGCTGGGTTTGAACCCACCACCTCCAGTATATGGGGCTGGAGCCCTAGTCCTTTGAGCCACAGGTACCGCTGGGAGGCAATTTCTCCATGTGGTATAGAGTTTAGAGATATCTTCTAGCTGATAGAAATGGGACTTTAGAAATCAGGTTAGAATACTTGATGGCATCAAAGTTCAGGATTGGAGGTGCCTTTTTTAAGACACAGTTCTTATATGTTAGGAAGCTTACAGGCTATTGACAACAAGACAGTTTCCAGAGAATTGAACAGAAGAAGAGGAGGAAGACCCTCAAAAATGATCTACAATCTTATCCCCCTGATCTCTCCCTGCTTCAGTGGATGGCCTCATCCTTGGTGTATAAGTCCTGACCTAATGTGTTTAGTGGAAGTGCCCCATACTCCAAATATGACCCACCAGCCTGCAAAGGAAGCACATCACCAGAATGCCTCCTACCTAAATAAGTTATTCTTTCTACTTTTGGAGAAAATTATCATTTAATATTGATATTATTTTCAGAACAGGGTACGCCGGACCAGGTAAGGAGGCTTTTAGAACAGGGTACGCCGGACCAGGTAAGGAGGCTTTTGAACCTTAGCTAGGTCACAAGATAGATATTACTCTGTTGGTAAGTATGAGTGTCTTAGAAACCCTAAGATGATGAAATACTTAAGAGGTGAGGTCATTGAGATTGTAGGTACCTCTGAGAAGCATACCCTCTGGCACTGTAACAGACTGAATTATGCCCATACTTTTCAAGAATAAGAAAGCTGGCAAAAAGAGTTGACTAATTGCTTCAACTACTGCCAGAAGACTGGAGAGGTATCATCAAGGGGCTGAGAAATGGTAGGTCCTAATGATGGATCACAAATAGCTTTGGAGTTGAGATTCTTCTCCAATAAGCACCCACTCTACTTCCCAACAGAGAAGTTAAAAAAGTTGGTATTATACTAAAGACATTCAGAAATCTACTCAATATTTGCATACAATGATCATTAGATTACAATGTCTCTAAGGAAGAGTAGCCACCAGTGAATAGGACAATACTGCTGAAGTTGTTTGCTGAGACCTGAGAGGCATGGGGAGAAAGATGGACTCACTGGCCTGAACACTGGCATCTCCCAAGTGCTAGCATAATACTGCCTATAGCAAGGAGCTCCCAATTATAAGGATGATATGTTGCTACCTACAGTAAGATTAAGATTTAGTAGAGGAACATGATTTGGAATTTAGGGGTAGCATCCTGAGATCCCTGGAAGCATTAAAGAAATGCTATCAAGAAATGAAACAGACTTAAAACTCTAAACTAAGATAATATCTTATCCTGCTGCTGAGGGAACGTGGGCCACTTACATAGCAAGCATTAGAGGGCAGAAGAGAGAGGTCTTTGCCATTTTTTAGGAGCTTTTCAGAGGATTTAATTGTCTGAAATGATCTATTTGTAAGACCACACTAAAGAATTGCTAATTAACTGCATAATATGCATGTCCTGGAGCCCCTGATGGTGAGAAAGAAGGAAGTAGACTAAAAAAATAAGTGATTGCACCATAACATTATCTGATTATATTTTTAGTAATTGCTAGTGATCAGAGTCCAGCAATAAAGATGTGGAGAGGCTAAGAAGAAGGTAACCACAAGAAAGTAGTGACCTGGAACTTGGGGCTACTTTAGATTAAGAGGCAATAGACTAATCACTACACCTTCAAGAGACAGGAAGAGAGAAGCCTCCCTGTCAGAGCTCAGCCTGTCTCCAAAGGCCTGAAAATGTATGGCAGGATTAAACAGGAGCTCACTGATGGGGTGCTGGTGCTGGTATCTCATTGCCCACCACCTGCAACTGCCCCACACATCCTGACCCTTGATTTTGATAATAAAAATACCACATGGCCATCTGATAAAGAAGGGACTTAACCTGCTCAGGTTAGCTTCTTTGGGCCCAAATTAAAGATGCCAAGTTCAAATGTGAGAAACATTCCTGTTTCAGATATGTATAGTAGGAGGCCCTTCCCACAGGGCAGCTTACTTGGAGACTATTCAAAGCTACACGCTGCTTATGTTAGCACAATAGGGACCTAACTCCAGAGCACAGAGAGTGCACTTGAGGCACTCAATCATTTTTTTCCCCTTTGCTCAAGTCTATCTCAATAGCTCTCAGAAGGCAGAGGCCATTTGGGAAAGCGTCTTCTTGGAATTCACTGAGATGGAGATGAGACCTGGGAGTTGCCTGTGGTGGGACGTACCTGGCAGGAGCACGAAAATCTAAAACCATGGCCAGTCATTTCCAGGCAGACCCTCAAACGTAGGGATTTATCCAAACCCTGCAAATACATTGGGGACACTCTCCCTGAGGGAAAGCAGTGGTAGAATCAGCATACGGCTTTCCCAGGGCATGCCTAGAATCTAGGGACAGAACTGTAGGGTTTCCCTTTCTCTTTTGCTATCTGGGAGGTTGCAAGCCCCCTTCTGAGCTCTACTATGGGAATCAGACTTCAAGAACAGATCTGAAGAATAGAACTGTCTCGCCACAGAAGCTGCCCAGGGATACACAAACCAAAATGAGTTACAGGAGCTCTGTGGTAGGACTGGAGAGTGCAGGGCAAAAACAAAACAGCTAACCATTACGTGGAAAGCTATGTCTGGACTAATCAGGTGGGGTGGGGTGGAGTGGGGGTGAAACTTTACCCTTATGCAGAGTAAGGGACGTGACCGAGACGGGGAAATCAGCTTTTCTGTATAATTTATAATTGTTCATTAGAGACTGATAAGGGAAACTCACCTTGATAACAAAGACAGAGGGCAGGACCTGAGTGGAGAGTGAGAAGGAAAAGGCAGTCAACCCTGATTGATTAGAAAGGGACAGGGGAAACCCAGCCATGAGATAGGGGAGTGGGATCACGGCCAATAGGGTGGTAAAAGCCTTCCCAAGGTGAAGGCCTTGCACAGACTGTCGCTCTCTGGGGTATGACTCTGGAAAATCAGAGTTCAGACTGAGTCTTTGCTCCCATTGTCTTAAGGAGAAAACAATCCTGAGATAAGAAATAAATGTCTTAGTAAGAAATCAATGATCGTTAGGAAACCTAGATGGTAATCCACACATTTCCTGCTATTCCCCTTCCCATCTGTTTTCTCGCTGAGACTGATTTCTCTTTCCTGTTCCCACCCTGTATACTTCAGCAGAAAAATATCTCAAAGCCATCATGAGCCCACATGCTGGACAGAAAGATTTGGGTCCTTGAGTTTGTTCCTTCCCAATGATTTAGTACAATAGATGCTAGAGGAAAATAACTGGAAACTTTTAAATATATTAAAATGTGGCTCAAGTGGCTAAGGCGCCAGCCTCATACACCTAAGATAGTAGGTTCGAATCCAGCCTAGGCTTGCCAGACAACAATGACAGCTGCAACCAAAAAAATAGCCGGACATTGTGGTGGGCGCCTGTGGTCCCAGATACTTGGGAGGCTGAGGCAGCAAACTCGTTTGAGCCCAGGAGTTGGAGGCTGCTGTGAGCTGTGATGTCACGGCACTCTACCCAGGGGAATAGCTTGAGGCTCTGTCTCAAAAATAATAATAATAAATAAATAAATATATTAAAATGTGAGACATGACCATAAAATGATAACAAATTTCTCAAACTCAACAGTATTGACATTTTGAGCCAGATAATTCTTAGTTATGGAAAAACTGTTTTGAGCATTGTATTGTGGGATATTTAGAACCAACCTTAGCTTCTACCCACTAGTGCCAGGAACAAGTCCTTCTTCAGTTGAGACAACCAAAAAACATCTCCAGAAATTGCTCGATGGGGAGGACAGGAGGGGAGGGTCAGAATCCTCCGAATTTAAGAACCATTAGTTTAAAGTAAATGACCAACACATATTTATTCAAGTAACAAAGTGTTTCAGAGTAATCATTTTGGCAATTATAGATTTATTTTAGTGATGCCATTATTTTTTTATTTTATTATAAATTAATATGAGGGCACAGATGTTTAGGTTACATTGTTTTCAATTCTAAGGTAAAATTCAAATTGTAGTTGAGCCCTTCACCCAGGGGGTGTGCTGAACACCCTCACCTTATGCACCCTAGGTAAGATGTCATCATTTAAAACAATTTTTGAGCTTTTCTTTAAATATCAATTTCAGAGTTTTTCAGAATTTCATTTGAATGGCTTTATGGGAAGAAAAATCTTTGCCTGCTGCTTCTATAAAACAAGTTCACAACTTATCAAAAATTAAATACAGGTTAGCAGCTGGGCTATCCCTTTATCAGGGGAGTAGGAAGTGGGTTTAATAGTAATTTACTACTGATATTTTTAGTGTATGGTACATAAAATGAGAACAAACCCCCCCCCCCAAGAAAAAGAAAAAAGAAAGAAAAAAATGGCAATATCAGTGAAATAAATGTACAGTAGCCTGAGGTGATGATTTTTGAGGAAATACTCATTTAGATGTACATATTCCAGCAAAATAGTTTAAATCCCTTTTGTCTTTATCATCTATTATAAACTCCAATTAAAAGTACATTAGGCCAGGCAAGTGGCTCATGACTGTAAACCTATCACTTTGGGAAGCTTGATGTGGGCGGATTGCTTGAGTCCAGGAGTTCAAGAATAGCCTGAGTGTGCCAGGTGTCATGGTAAATACCTGTAATCCCAGCTACGTGGGAGGTTAAGGCAAGAAGAGTACTTGAACCTAGGAGTTTAAGGTTGCTGTGAGCTAGGATGAAGCCACAGCACTCTTGCTCTGTCTCTATAAAAACCAGAGAAGTAAACCAGGTGTGGTGGCACGGGCCTACTAATAGTGAGGCTGAGGTGGAAGGGCCCTTGAGCCCAGGACTTCGAGGTTATGTTGAGCAGCCACTGCACTCTAGCTTGGGCAACATAATGAGTTTTAAAAAACAAGGTTGTAAATCTAGGAGATCTAGGAGTCTCTCTGAACCTATTCTGGTTCAGGGGACTTCTGATTTCCAAGTTGTTCTTTATTCAATTAAACTCTGTTAAATTTAAAAGAAATTTGTACCAATAGTATCAGCAGAAATAAATAAAGATATAAAAAGAGGAAGCAAACAAAGAAATAAAATAAAAAGCAAGTGGAACAGGCTTGGTGAAAAATTATTTCAAGTGACAAATTTGTTAATTACTATATACGTATATGTGTATGCTGTAATAGTGTATACACACACACACACATTATAAAAGCAAAATGTGTCTATTAGGCCTACCACACACAATGTTGTGTTTTGTTATGATATTTCATATATATGAAACTTATATTTCTTCTTTATCATCTCTCCCCTTTTGCCATTTCTATTTAATAGCTAGGCTGTGCACACTGCCTTGGTAATGAAAGAGAACAGCAGAAGGCAAAGAAACAGCATTTTATCCTAGCTTTGGGATCACAAAAGCTTAGGTACTCAGTCACACAGAACTCAGGACACAGGTAAGAGGTTTCCATGCCCCCTAGCACAGAAAAGTATGCTTCATTCTGCACAGCCAAGGACACAGTAAGAAATGCAAGTAGATAACCCTCAGAATGGGAAAAGATATTTGCTGATTATGCTTCTGACAAAGGCCTAATTGCAGTGTTTTCTTCATGTCCTTTAGTAGCATACAGAATTTCAACAGTCTCTTTGATATCATGAAACAAACAAAACAAACAAAAATAAAAGTGACCTTGCTTCCTTTAGTCAACTCACTTCCCCTTGAACAAATTCTCTCTGAGCAAATATTTGGGTAAACAGGTGATCTTCATCTTTGTACCCAAAAGATCAATGAACTCAGATCATGAAGGACATGAGAGTCACAAGGTTAAGGAGCCCTTTGGTGAGCACACAGCAGCCAGAACTTTGTTCAATTCAGATTGCTTAGTCAAGATAGGGCTGATATTAAAAATTTCCCTACTAGTTATATAATCATTAATTGATTAGTTATTTTTATCAGTTCAACTACCAAAGCCACTTGGTTTTGTGGAAACTTGATTAATTGTTTGGAGATTAATCTACAAAAGGTATATCTAAGTAGACATCGTCAAAGTCTCCAAATTCTTTGTATTAAAGAAGATGTTTCAAGGTGCTTTTGAAAGCATACTTTCATTGAGAAATATGGCATTTAAAGACATGCCTTTAACTCACTACCGGGAGCATGGGTTCTGGTGCCAGGAGCATATTCTGCAATGAGTTTTTAGATAAAGGTCCATTTGAGGAAATGTAATTCTGTTTTTAATTTCCTAGAAGCCATCATAGCATATTTTCAACAGCTAGCAAGTTAACTTTATTATAATAATATAACCCTTGCTTATTTCAGGAGATAAGGAAAGCTTCCCTTGCACTTGTGCCTCAGTGTCTCCCAGAAGTCCGTGGATAACATAGGATATTCTTGAGGGAAGGATGGCATGTCTTCTCTGAAGATAAGATCATTTAACTGAGAAGCATATCAGTGACCATTGCTGTTTCTTTCCTTTGTGTTACAACAAATATGAAGTTAGAAGAGGGTTATCATGGAAAGAGCTCTAAAACCTGATTTTTGTGTCCTCTGCACATATAGGAGCAGCTGTAATTATAATTTGTGGAGTAGCTTTTGGAAGGACAGCCTTCTGAGCTAGCACTTTTATAGAACTAAGTGACAGAATTAAGTTGAAAGAGTGATAGTTCCTTGCTAGAACATGAAGGAATTCCCAGATTCTTGGGACTATATATGGAAAGCACCCTGGGTTAATACAAAACAACCAGTAGGTATTTGGGGTACTCTACTGGCAAAGCTCAAAAAGTAAGCAATGGACTTCTGTCCCAATTCCTGAGAGATTTGGGGGGGTGTTTAGTGTCTTTCTCAAGAGATTGTGTTGAGCATCCTTCCCAGTGGGGTGTGAGTGGGAGGGGGAAAGTGCATGGACCTGCAGAGAATGGAAGTCCTAGATTTTTTACTCTACCATTACTGTGTGGGATATGTGATTTTTCACTGTGATCCCCAACTTGGTTAGTAATTTCACCCCTAAAATGCTAATGTTGCAGCTGTAATACAAACTGTCTGTATGTGGTTGTTGCTAATGCCCATGCGGGGCAAAGGGTTTTGTGTTTTTGCAGTTCTGGATTTGACTTTGCACTAGATCACTCCTAGCCTGTGTGATCAGGTGGTGTGACTGATAGACTCACATGGCTGGGACTGTGGAGTCCACATAGGTCAAGTGGTCAACACCAAGCCCTTGGCCTCAGCCTCATTCTCATAGAGAGCTGCAGGTCTACCTAAGGAGACTTGTCTCAATTTTAGTGTATTTGTTATATAAAATGTCATAATCATAAAGAAATTAGGAAAAATTGAGCAAAGATCTATCCGTAAGTCAAAGTCCCTTTCATTCTTGTCAAAATGGGATTTCTCCATTGTGCTTGGGCAATGGTGTGTAGAAGGTGCATTACACATATACAGAGGTTGCCAAAAAAATGTATACACAATTTAAGAAAAGGATAAAACTGTATTAAATTTGTAATGCTCGAGTCACATTTGACTTGTGCACCTACAAGAGGTACTCAATGTGATTAGATTCATCTTTTGTTATTGGTATATATTAAGTATTAAATTTTTAATATAGTTTTTTCCTTTCTTCAAATGTGTATACATTTTTTGGCACCTTCAATGTTTATATATACATACACACATGCATTCATATGTGTGTGTGTGTGTGCATAAAGGAGTCTGTTACAGGGATTTCACCTAATGATAGTGTGGGCTAGTTTAGCAATATGAAATTAAATATTCTAAAATTAAACCTGTGGAACTTTAAACTATTCTGAGCCTTGAGAGGAATGTGGCTTTGTGACCTGAGTCACACAGTGTGTAGCTGCAACTTGTGCCTTCCTAAATACAGTAGAACCTCTGTAAATTGACCACTGGTCAACATAAATATGAGGAACTAGGCTTACTGTACTGATATGTACATGTGGTATATGTCTGATCTGTGAAAATTAGGTCAATGTATGGAGGTGGTCAATGTAGGGAGATGGTCAACTACGGAGGTTCTATTAGGAAGACCTAAGGATACCAGAGATAAAACAACGTTAGATCACTATCCCTCTTCAGAAAATAATAAAGCAATCTTCCTTGGAAGGTAGCAATGTGAAACCAAACAAATCACTGGTCTAATAAGAAAATGTATCTGGCTAAAATTTCTCTATCTCTAGCATTTCAGTGAAACCTTAACATCTCCACTTTAAAACAATTACTTAATTAATCTTCATTATGTGAATATATAACTGTATGCAATGCAAAGCTATTCTTTAAAGGTTTACAGAGCAGTAAAAACCTTCATCATATATATTAGACCATAACATTTCAATGCATTCTAAAAAGTTAAAATCTCAGAGGATATAATCTCAGAATATTCTGCAAAAAAGGTAGATATTAATAAAACTTTCTTTGATACTATCTTTAAGAATTACACTGACAATTATTTTGTCTAAGGGAAATCAAAACAGAAATTACAGATTCTCTAAGAATTAACAACAGTGAAACAATGAACTAAAGAAATTCTCTTAATTACTTCTACAATAGAAATGGAAATAAATCAATTAAGCAGTGAACTCTGAGAAAGAATAAGAAAAATAAAGGAAATAAAATTAAATCAAGAGAAATGTATTAACTAAGAATAATCAGAAATTAGATGATCTTAAATAAAATAATAACTGTAGTTAACAAATAAAATCAAGGTATAGTTTTACAAAAAATAATAAAAATGATGCACTTCTGGCAATTAAGACCAAGAAGGAGAAAGAATAAAATATAAATAGATAATATTTGAAATTAAAAAGGATGCTTTACTACATCTGTATTAATAATTTTGAAGTTCTAGATTAAACAGAACAATTTCTAGGAAACTTTCTAGCATAAACAACTAAAATTTACATAGTACCTATAGATAATACTAATTATAGTAGATATGAAAATATTCTCAAAGTTCTACTACCCAAAGAGGAGCTTGGCTCATATTTATATATAAAGAGAGGCCATCAACTTTTATAGAATAGGTAATTCTTAGGCTATTTAAATTATTCTATAAGATAGAGAAATATGGATTATACTTTTGTAGTTTTACTTATGAATATCCAAACAAAAAAAATTAAAAATAAATATTGGAAAATTAAATCTAACAGCATATCTATGTGCATGTCTTTACCAAATAGGGGCCTATTCAGGAATGCAAGACTGGTGCAACATAGGAACACTTAAATTGGAATATTGATTTATTAATAACATAAAGAAAAACAGGAGTTTTTGAAATGAATTCTCATTAAATATTCAAAAGACATTTGATAGAACATAACACCCATTCATGTTTAAGAAACAACATTCTTAGTAATTACAACAATAACACAAAATTCTTAGCATGACAATAGGAAATATAAAACATAATAAACATTGCCTTTGACTTCAGAAACAATACAAGGATGCTTGTTTTCATTATTATGATTTAATATCTTTGTAATGGTTTTAGCCAATGCAATAAGACAAGGAAAAGAAATAAGAAAAAAAATAAAAGTATGAAAATGGAAGAGGTAAAAAGACAATTAAAGTTCATATTATAGTCTACCTCAAAAATTGGAGATAATCAAACCAGTTAAGGCTTTTTCATGTTAAAATTAACAGAAACCATATTCAAACTGACTTAGTTTACATAACTGCAAGCCCAGAGGAGGAGTGAGCCTCAGGGTTAGTAAATGCAGGAATTTAGTGATGTCATCAATAATGCATGTACGTCCTGTTTTCAGGCTCTGCTAGTTTCTGTTACCAGGTTTATTAGAAGGATAGTCCTCCACACCCCTGTGTATATCCAAGGTTAAGGGATGACTGTTTTTAATAACACACGGTTTCACAGATGTGAGGAACTCCTTTGCAAAGCCCTAGCAAGCCTCTTCTCAAATCTCATTGACTGCAAATTAATTCACATTATTATTCCCAAACCAGGTATGGTTTCAAGAGAGGGAAATTAATTCTTATAGACTTAGACTAGTCAGTATTTACCCTTGGACTTAAGAATGGTCAGTCTTCTACCCAAAGCCCATAGTAGCATAGGGAAAATGTGAATCTCCAAATGCAAATCTGTTACTATTAGAAATAGGGTTTAATAGATGCTAAGTAGGCAACTAACAATGTTCACTGTGATATAAACCTATTTAAAACTATAAGCAATTTCATTAGGGCTGGCAGATAGAAGACATACATACAGAAATAAAGAATTCTGCTTGCCATGATTAGTGAGAAAATAGAATAAAGCCAATTTTTTTTAAGTGTTTGGGAAAAGATTGAAGAGATTTACATTACAGAATATTAAAGAGAATGGGAGAAACAGGCATTGTATTTACTTATTTATTTATTTTTATTGTTTGGGAATCATTGAGGGTACAAAGAATTAGGTTATACTGTTTGCATTGTTAGGTAAAGTCCCTCTTATAATTGTGTCCCACCCCCAAGAAGTGTGCCGTCCACCTTGAACCCCCATCCCCTTCCCACCTCTCCTCTCCCTGCTCCCTCATTCCCATATCCCCCACCTTGTATTAGATCATCTACAGCCTTCATATTAGAATTGAGTACATTGGATTCTTGCTTCTCCACTCTCGTGGTGATTTACTTAGAAGAATGCATTCCGACTCAATCCAGGCTAATACAAAAGATGTAAAGTGGGAGAAACGGGCACTTTAAAACAATTCAAATACACATACTCTCTGACCAGTAATTCAACTCTAGGTAGTTGTGCTAAAAGATAGAGTCAAAGATATACCTAAGGATGCTCATTACAATGTTGTTTTATTGTAGGAGACTGGAAATAACCAGTTGTTTACCTGAAGGAGCTAGTTCAAATTATGATAAATTTGTAAAAGGGAATGTTATATAGTCATTAAAATGATAAATGACCCATTGGCATAGAAAGATGAACAAAACATTTTAAGTGGGAAAAAAAATTAATCTTGTAAATGAGCATAACATAACTCTAGAAGGGAAAAAGAACAAATATTGATATGGAACTACTGAAAAAATTCTGCAGGTCATATGTCAATCTGTCAACAGTGGTTATTTCTGAGGGCAGACATTATGAGAAATTTAACATTTTAATTTAAATACTTGTGATTTTTTTCACCATTTAATATAGTTTTATACTTAAGGGGAAAAGTTTATGTCTTCCTCAAATGGAAAAGAAAGAAAGTAGAGGAGACAGATGAAATGATAATTTGAAGTGAACAACTCTGAAGGAATATTTTTCAGCATAAGAGAGAACTGATCTTGTTTTAGCCCCTGGGAAAAAGCCAATATTGGAAAGAGAGGTGAATGTTGATTTGGCCAAGGTCCAGAGGGGCTAGAACAGAATAGCAGCATGGGGCTAATTTTAGAGAGAAGAAAGGAATGAAGGACAACATAAATAGAACTAGGGCAAGTTTCTGAGAAGGAGAGACACAAAAGGAATTATAGCCAATGAACTCTATTTGTTATCCTGACAGATTGGGAGAAAAAAACAACCAGCCAAGTAGGAGGGTTGTGACTATGAGCTGGAAGGCACAGAGAGGCCTATGGCTATTGTAGTAGACAGTGAAATAAGACATGGGATCTGAATCATCAAGTATGTTTGTGAGATTCCTGGGCACCATCCCAGATCTAGGGGATCAGGGTTTCCAAGGGAGGGTGATTCTGCAGCATGCTAAACCTTTGAAGTCAAAGGAACTAAGGATATGGGGCCATGACTGATGCTTTATCACAGTTACCTGTGATAGGGTCAATATTTATATGACATATTCTTATATGATTTTCTTCAGCATCACTCAGCAGCCTGAAGAGAGAATATCTGAGAAAAATAGATGACCAAGTATATTCAGAGTTGGGCTTTGGTAGTGTAGGTATAGAATAAAGTCAACGGGTCGGTGGAACCTGAGATGCTGGTAAGTGCTTCATTAGCCGCTTGGGCAACCATGAGGCAAGAACTAGGTGGAGAGGGACTGGAATTTATGAGGAGGGTGACAAGCAGATTTGAGAAAGTTGGTGAGTGGATGAAGTGTGAGAACTGGAAGTTATTCAGTGAGACTAGTCTTCCTATTAAAGATTCCGAAAGAGAAACGGTCCAGTGTGTCCCAGTAGTGACCGTGTAAAGGGACTTCTGAACTACAGTGAGAAGGTGGCCACAGTAGGAAAGGCTGGGGAAGTGAAGCCAGAGGGTGAAGTGGTCACCCTTAGGAACACAGGCTTCTGTCCTGGGATGCCATGAGTGCAAGCAAAGACAGTCACTCAAGGCAAAACCAGATAGACAGAAAAGAGATTGTCGAGGAAAAGAAAATGTTAGGAAGTACAGAGTCAGGGAGAACTAAAAGAGCCTCTTAGGCCAGCCCTGGAAATTCAACATGGCAGTGCGTCCAGAAGAGCACATCATTGTTAGAATTGTTGACAGCAAACTTTGTCAACTCGTTGGCAAATGAAGACTGACCTCTCTGATGACCTTGCATTGATAGCTGGAATTTTGGTTCACTACCTTGTTTACTATTTTATTATATGGTGTATTGATTTGGAGGTCCTTTTCTCTTGGACTACTACTTAATGCTGTGCCTGACACATGGTGAATACTCAATTAAAGATTTTTCTGTATTAATGGATGAAAGAAATTAAGCAGCTCCATGCTTCCAATTAGAACGTTGAAGTGAGGATATTTCTACAAAGGCCTCCTACTAGATGGATGAAGAGAGGGAGGCTTACCTTCTTAGGCTGCTTTTGAATAGTTTGTTTGGTGGCTTTCAGGGGAATGTGAGTGGACTATGATTGATAATGAGCAATTCATGATGATGAAGGTAAGAAGCATGACTGTCACCTAAAGATTAAAACAAATAAAGGTTTCATCCCCCTCTATCTAAGCACGAAATGCTCAGTCTCTGCTCTTTTCAAGCTCTCTCCCAGGGAACCTCCTCTTTAATCCTGGCTTCAGTTATCACCTCTGTGAGCACACAGACATTCCCTTTTTATTTGGACCCATGCCCTCTCCCAGAAGCCACTGAGGTTCACTTTTGCACAAACAGAATTCATGATCTTCCACTACAATTTTCCAGGGTTTCCTCTCTCAGGGCTTAACCAACCTTCCCAAGAAAACCAGGAACCCGGAAACCAACCTCCATGGGTCCCTTTCCCTCATCTCCCACATCTAATCTACCAAGTCCTTCTAACTTGCAGATACTACATGTAAAAGACTTCTTGAATCTTCTATTTCTGCATTGTCAAATCAACCTTCTGTACAGTCCCAGAATGAGTCTACCTATGCCTGTTCCAGATCCCCTCCCATCTCCTCTCCACAGCACAGCTAAGACAATCTTTCCAAAGCTCAAATCAGATAATGTCATATTACTGCTTAAACCACCTCTATGACTTATGCCTTTAGCCCTAAACACAAGGCTCAGTAGGGTCTGACCCCTGCCCATGGCTCTGGGCTCATCTTGTGTGCTGTGTTCCTTCACTCTCTCTGAGAGCTAATCACAGTGGGTTTCTCTCATTCTTTGATATGCATCATTCTGTGCTGCTCCCCTCCCCCACCCATCAGCCTCCACTAAGGCCTTTGCACATGTACATCCTTCCCCACCTCATGCAGTTAACCCTTATACTTCCTTCTCATCTCAGCTCAGACATGATGTTCTTAGAGAAGCTATTGGCTAGCTTTCTGACAAGGTGAAATCCCTTCGCATATTTGCTCATAGACCTGTAGCCCCATCTTTTGTTTGTTTGTTAATTTGCTTGAGACAAAGCCTCATTCTGTTGCTCAGCCTAGAGTGCCATGGATTGGCCTCACTCACAGCAACCTTAAACTGGGTTCAAGCAATCCTCCTGCCTCAGCCTCCCAAGGAGCTGGGACTGCAGGCTCCCACCACAATACCCAACTAATTTTTTTTCTATATTTTAGTAGAGGCAAGGTCTCTCTCCTGCTCAGGCTAGTCTTGAACTACTGAGTTCAAGGGATCCTCTTGGTCCAGCCTCCCAGAGTGCTAGGATTACAGGCATGAGCCAACACGCCAGGCCTGGCCCCCATCTTTATAGTATACATTTCAGTTGTGATTTTATTTTCGCAACTGGGAGATTATTTCACTTAGGTCTATCTCCCTCCCTCGGCTCCAGGCTCTGAGAAGGGCAAGAACTCTGTGTGCTTTTGCTAAGTGTGGTGTTTGGCACATTATAAGTATGCAATAAATAGTTGTTAGATGAGCAAATGAAGAGACCAGAGAATACACTCCTGTGTGTTGTTATTAGTTGTAGTCACATAATAAAGTCCTGTTTCTCTGGTCCATCCACTGGTACCTGGGAGTAGTGTAGTCATTAGCTAACCCTTCCAGACAATGGTATCCCTGATAATTTAACCAAGAGTTTCAAGCCAAATTTCTGGGGTTTTGTCCTGGTTCTGCAATGATGTGGGCAAGTTATAACTTCTTTAGATCTAAATTCTAAATTTCATCTACAGATTAAATGTCACCTTCTGCCCTTGGACTCTTACCAGCTGTTTTCTCCACATCCTCTCCGCCCTCCTTTCCCACCTGTCTTCCCAGCTGGAAATGACTGAGAGTCTCCTGCAAAGGAAGGGGAGGGCCTGAAACAGATCTGGCTTCTCTGTGGGAGGGTTGGGAGGAAGAAAACCACATGAGTACTAATTCCATGGGACTGCCTTGGTGTGCAGAAGCTAATGCTGTAATCTATTTCTTCAGGCAAACCTGTTTTGAAAAACAAGGCTTGAAAATTTGGCAGAACAAGAAGCTAATCCCAAACACAGTTTGCTGCATGCAAGCATGTTAGTTCATCAAATTTAAATGCAATGACCTAGGAGCCTTGGTTAGATGTATTGATCCCCTTCCTTGTTCAATTGGAGTCATGTGTACTCAGATTGATCTCTTCCTAGCTCAGTTATCTCCATGAAGCACAGACTTTCAAGCTGCTGTTGTTTATTTTCAATGTATTTTCCCTAAATGTCTCATGGTTAATAACGAGAAGTAACTTGTTTTTAAACGGGAGTCCTCTTCAAAAGAAATGCAAGAAGTTGACTCCTTGATCTATCCAATTTTTGGATCTCAACTATCCTCAGCAGATAAAGTCCAGTTTCAGTAATGAGAAAGTGACCCCCTCCCCCATGCTGTCCTCTAGACTTGCAGTGTGAAGCCTGCAATGGTCTCTCTGTATGTTAATTTCTCCCATCTCTAGGATGGGCACAATGGTTCTTAACAATCTCAGAATGGTGTCACGAAGGCACTGAACTGATACTGGAAGAAAACAAGACTGATTAACCTTGTAGGACAATAAATCTATATTTTCTTCAAACTCTCTAGTTTGCATAAAAGCTTTCTTCAGAAAAGAATGTTTACACCGGCGGTATCTATACCTGATTTGACAATTGCAAACTACACCCCAACCACCCACTTCCGAATGGGGAAAACAAAAAAATCAGAGGCCTGCAATTGTGTAACATGTAAATCTCTTTTGGACGAGGGCCCATCACTGTGGTTTGGCAACACAACCAGCACATCTCTTTTCTCATCTCTCAGGGGGGAAAAAAAAAAACAGAGAAAAAATACCTTGAGAATAAAGGTAATGATTAATCTATCAGGGACACAAAGGCTTGTTTTGGGGATTTCAGGTTCTAACTTGAGAATTCAAATAAATAGCAGCGGACAGAGAATGATAGTTCCACCAGAAGAGGATTAAGTCACAGCCTGTAATTGGGACAGCACTTACACAGTCCAAGAATCTCACCAGACATCTCCAGGAATCCCGTGAGCAGTTGTCAAAACTTCCATTTTCATGTCCGTGTGAAGGTGGGGACCAGAACAGGCAGGTGTTAGTGGAAACAGTAGTCCTCCAAGGAGCCCCAAGATGCAGCCGGAGAAGGGAGAGAAGGGGAAAAGCTTCAAGCAGAGACTGGCCTTAAAGAGCAGCTTAGCGAAAGAAACACTTGCCGAGTTCTTGGGCACATTCATCATGATCGTAAGTATTTCCTAATTTCCTAAATTCAGACCCAAGAATGCCTCCCTAGTTGCCAAGCTGATCGTAGAGAGTTTCGTTTTGGTTCAGTGTGAGTTAGCTATCAGATTCATCTCTTTCAGGAAGCAGCAAGTCACTAGAGGCTTTTTGGCTATTTGGTGGCCATAATATTAAGTTTTCATTTACTCAATGCATTTATCCACAAAAGCTGATGGGGCCAGAGGGGGAATGAAGTGAAGAGCTTGCCTCATTTCAGGTATTTTTTTTTACTCATACTGTAAAATGGCTTTATGATTTAGAAATCAATGGTTAGGAATAGTTTTGATGAATTGATTGTACCTTGCTTGATTCCCCCAAGCACTAGGGCAACTCTGTCACCTGCAGCAAACATCAACAGTCAATAAACGTGGATGACAAGAAACAGGTTAATATGACAAGTGCTTGGCAAAGACTGTGTCGTCAGATCCATTGACTTTTAACAAATTAGAGATTACCCTTACATGGAAGTAATGTAATATGCAATAGTCATACCAGCTTTGGTATTGCATTATTTTTTTCCTCCTCTCTTTCACTCAAGGTAATCTCTAAAGATCTTTAATTAGATAATTACAAGAACCTTCTAGCTATAAGAGGGACTGATTCTAAGAACCTCTCAAGCATTTGTCCAGAGATTTACTCAGCTATTAACAAAAGAAAGTTTGCTTAAGTGGCACAGGCCTGAGTACATTCTAGCATTCACAAAAGGAATGGAGCCAGACCTTTTGTGAATAGGTACAGCTTATCCCATTTGTGAATAGAAAATTATTGTCATGTGGCAACTATTGATTTCAACTTTTTTTTCTATATTAAAATAATATGCTCAAAGATTTCCGAGTTCAGTTGTAAATTCATTTTTCTTAAGGTTATAGAGAATCGTCCATAAACTTTACACATGAAAAATTCTTTGCATAGAATAAATACGGACTCATTTAGAAGAATAAGTTTAGAATTTGTCAGTGAAGCCAAGATTGAGAAGCGAATGTAAATTCAAAACATTGAACTAGGGTAACATGAAGATAGAGTCAAAAAATGTTCTGGCCTCTGAGCAATTCTTCTTATCTAATTCACTCAGGTATTTTCAGACACTCTAAGACAGGACCGAGACCCTTATGTCATGTTACTTGACAAACTGTCCCCAAAGAGGAGAGCAATTGTCACCGCAGACTGATTTCAGCCTCACGGTGACCTGCGGTATGGAAAAGTGAAGCAAATTCAGTTACAATTCTTAGTGCTCTGCAGAAAACAAAGAGAAGGAAGTGAACTAAACATCCTTTTTTTTGCAACTGAAACATTGAAAACCCTCTTTATTTCTTAAGGAGAACCTGTTTCACACCCACATGCTTTCTGAGTTGAGAGGGGGAAAGTTGCTCTCTGTTCATGCATCTGGTAGCAGGTCTTCCCCGATATTCAATGTGGAGCTAAGGAAATAATATCTTCATATTGCATGTCAAAAAATTAAACTTTGTGTCTTTGAAGTAAAGCCACGCATTTCCTGAAATAATTAATTTATACTGTACATTTATTTTCTAAAGCGAACCTTGATGAAATCTGTAATTGTGATTATAATCTTCAATTTTGTTGAGGCTTATGGGGCTGTGTAAACAAGAAGTTTCTGCACAAACACAATATTTTTTCCACCAATAAATTTACATGGTTTTGCTCAAAGTTTATAGAAAGTCATTGCTTTCTTAGGAAATGCACATTTTGCCTTGCTTTTTCTAGTAGAAAGCTTTAGGTGTTGGTAAGATAGGGGGAAGGAGAACATTCGAAAGACAACTGAATATATGCAGGACTAACCTGTTTTTTAAACCTGTATGATTGATTTTTCCCTTGACCTTGGCCATCTGGTACCATTCCCTACCTTCCAAAGCTGCTCTTAAAGGAATCATCTCAAACTCATTCACACTATAGCGTGAATGACTGATAAGGCCTACTGATAGCAATAAGGGAAGAAAAGGTCCATGAAAAATTATTTTTAAACTACACTAAAACCAAAAATAATGAAATCATAAGCCAAAGAAGAGCTCTGATTTGACCATTTAGACATTGGGATAGCTAGGCCTTTCACCTTTGCTAGTATCAGGATAAAGTTTGCAATGCATCTTTCCTATCACAGAGTAAAGGATTCAGTCTTTGAGCTGCATATATAGGGAGCATGTGCTAAGTACCTAACATATTTTAGGTTCTTTAAATACATTTGTTTAATCCTTATGATAGTTGCCATTAGGAAGGCTTATTATCACCCATAAATAGTTGGAGAAATTGAGGGTTCAAAGAAATGAAGTAGCTGGCCCAAACTAGGAAAGCATTGAACTGGGATTCTTTCTAATTCTAAAGTCTATGCTCTCCCTACCACTTTTCATCCATTACTGGACTCCTTCAGGAGAATGTCCTGTATGGTTAAATTGGGCTCCCTGTGCTTCAACATTGTCATAGATTGGAGCCCTGTCTTAGCAGCTCTTTGCTTATTGGCATGCCAGTTTAACTGGGGGGCATGCTGATGAATTAGACTTTACTTATGCCCTGAAGCCTATGTCTTTACTTTCTCTGAAGCAGAAAAGACTGTTCAGTGTGGGTGAACAGGTGTAAGGCAAACATAGAGGACAGGAGACTGCTGAGCCCCCTACACCTGCATTTGGGGCCTGGGGATATCCAGCTGCAGAAGCTGCATCAGCACAGAGACCCCCAGGAGAGCTGACACTGCCCACCTGCTTCCTGCTGTATCACTTGACTGCCTTGTGAGGCTCAGGGCCAATGACTTTAACTTCCTCTGTGAGTCTCACTTTCCTCAAGATGAGCTAACACTTCATAGTGTTTTTGTGAGAATTAAATATGTGTTACATGTAAAGTTCCTGACATACAAAGTGCTCATTAAATGCTAACTCCCTTTCCCTCCCTGAGCCCCCTTCCCTCTTCTGCTTGAGAACCCTTGTGGTATTTGAAAACAGCTGCAGGACCCCATGAACGTGTCTTGCATTGAAATCTCTGAAGAACTTCTCAGAATCTCTAGTCACTTTGAGTCATTTTTCACAGGGACTATGTTTGCTCCTACTATGCTACATACCTTCCTCTTTCTTCAAACTTTTCAGGATTCTTTGATACTGAGCTCATATTATTGAAGACACAGAGGTGAATCAATCAGCAAACACCCACATTTCCTTCCAAGGTGGAATGACACCCTTTTAAGGCCAGACATTTGAGTAGGTAACATCACCATGTAGTAGGGAAGACCCTAAATTCTTTCTGATCCTGCCAAGCTTCCACTTTAGAGATACTCTTTTTGGCACCTATGATAGTAAAAAAAAAAAAAAAATGCAGCTACTTCTGGGGAAAGTAGTACCCTTGATCTGTGCCCCAAAGGGAAACAGAAAGGAGCTATCTTGGAACCCTGACCAGAATAGGAGGTGATTAGAATGGGCCATGCAGGAGAGGAGGAAGTATGGGAATGGTCAACTATATGTGAGACATTTCAAACAATGGGTGGTGTTTCCTACTTCCTGTGGGGATCACAGCATTTTTCATTCCATTCTGGGGAGATCCTCAGTCAGATATGCTGACTATAGGATTTGGGGGGCTTTAAAATGATTATTACAAAGCATGTTCAAATCTTGGAGTAGGTCTCAGGGAGCTTTTGAAACCAAAGAATATATGATCAGCATTCAGAGAAAATTTGGGAAGTTCTTAAAATAAGCCCGATTAAAGGAAATGTCTAATTTGTAGGGCATGATCTAGGACAACTTTAATCTAACACATTATTTAGAATTCCAGCTACTGGTAGGACAGTTTTGAGATAGGGGTGAGCATATGTCACTGACCCCTGTCATTCGTGGAGAAGCTGAGGCATAGACTGACACATCCTGTGTCCTTGGAATCAACCAGGAGTCCAGTTGTCCCACCCTGGGAACACACAACCCCTTCAGGTTTTCACTGTTCTTTTGCTCCAAGGAGCACAGAACATTTGCTTATACAGATTCTCATTTTTATTTATCTCTCCTGGAAGAGAAAGAGAAAGGAAGGTGATCAACTCCATTTTGTCAGGTGGAAAAACAGGAGTAAGGTAATTAAGAGCCTTACCCAAGGTCGCTAACCCTTGAATGCAAGACCTGGGTTTGATGTCTTGATTCCAGTCATTTCCAATATACCATCATTTGATGAGGATTAATTCCTTTTATGTGAAAGCCCAAGAGAACTTGACTGATTTTATAGTCTAAAATACATCCAACATTAGAGGTCTAAAAAGATGATTCTATAGAACAGACATGAACATGGTAGGGACATTTTATAGAAGATATACTTAGCAGGTATTTTAGAACTTTTCACCATCTATATTGAAACCTCTTGTTACCACTAGGGTTTTGAGATGCTTCAGTGAAACATGTATATTCATGGCTCTGATGAACATACTGATTGTGTACTGTATTTTTCTTCTACTACTTCTATTTTCTAGATTCTCCAAGAGACAACCTTTTCAGCTCAGAGTGAAGTACCTATAGGGAGTGGGTCTTAAGAGATCCTTTAACTCCTCTCTCTTTTTTCTGGCTCAATAATTTCTTTGTCTCTGTCCTCCCTCCTTGATTCTTCTAGCTTACGTCTTTGCAAAGCCATCAGCCTCTTCAAGCCTAGGATGCTCTGGACCAAGAGTCATGTGGAGTTTAGAGCTGTCAGTTTGCCAATAGATGATGGGTCAGAAGACTCTGCTGTTAACAGTGCCCTGGCTAATTCTGACCTAATTTGACTGTTGGAGCTGTGAAGGAATCCACTGTCCTCACCCAGTGGCTTTGGAATAACACGGTCTCTGTTGTCTGGCCCCTGAATCTTTTAGATGAGGGAATCAGAGACTTACAGTCTCACAGAATTTTATCAAATGCACTTTCCACTATAGTAGAACATCAGAGAGGACTCCTCACTCAATCCTACCTGCCTCTTGGTATTCACTTATTATTCATGTTCAGTCATTCACAGATTTGTACTCCTGTTCCTGGGTAACTGGTACCTGCATCTTCACCTCTATGGGTATTGTAAAATTGCTCTCCAAAGTACTTTTGAATTTGTACTGTCAGGAGTGACATACAAGTTTCCATTCTCCACATACTCAACTTTGACATTATCCAATATTTATGTTTTTGCTCATTTGACAGAAAATAGAATTTCACTAGTGATTTTAATCAGTTCCAGTTAGGTTACTTCCTCTATGAATCGCCTGCTCGTTATCTTCTGTACATTTCTCTTTGGGATGTTTTGCGTTTTCTTAGTGGTTATAGGATATTGGCATTTATTTTAAACTCAGACACCACGGATGTTTTCTGTTTTCTTATTAAGGTTTAATGTTTTGCTTTTCATATTTGTGTCTGTAAAGAGACACAATTTGACATGTATTTGAGTGCATAATGTGAAGTAGATATCTATTATCCATGTCTGGGAGAATAGACAATTAATCGTCCCCGTGCCTTTTTGACCAATCTATCTTATTTTTTCTTATTCTAATGAAATCTGAATCATATACCAGTTCACATATAGATGTGGTCCTATGTCTAGACTTTTCAGTTCCATTGATCTGTGTGTCCAAATTTGCACTAATGATATATATTTTCATTATAAGCACTTTCTAAATATTTTTTACTTTCTCATATCTTTTATCTTTATTTTTCTTCCAACATAGTGTTGGTTATTTTTGGACTTTTTATTTTTCTGTATGATTAATTTATCAAGTTCCATAAATACACTGTAGATATTTTGAGTGGAATAGCATTGAATTTATATATTATTCTGGACCAAACTACAAAGAAAGTTGTAAAACCTTAGTAAGATATACAAAATGTATGCCTATTTTAAAAAAAGAGCCATTTCATGTTTGCAATCAAGAAAATTAAGTAATATAAAAGATAGAACTGACATTTTTATAATATTGAATTTTCTGACAATGAACATGAAATAGCTCTTCTTTTATGAGTATACATTTATACATCTCCTAAGGTTTTACAATTTACTTTGTATTAGTCACATATATCTTTGTTAGACATATTTCTAGGGACCTTACAGTTTCTGTTACTATTGTGAATGATACCTTTTAAAGTTTTGTTTTTTTTTTTTTTTTTTGAGACGGAGCCTCAAGCTATCCCCCTGGGTAGAGTGCCATGGCATCACAGCTCATAGCAACCTCCAACTCCTGGGCTCAAGCGAGTCTCCTGCCTCCGCCTCCCAAGTAGCTGGGACC